>BMAO01010896.1:0-32978 GCA_019973975.1 Trichonephila clavata
TGAATAAAAAAAGGCAAAAGATTTAATATTAATATAAATAGTTATTTTCTCTAACTATTTTTATCTTAATGTAACCAAAAATTAGAAAAACTTTTCATTGATTTCATGCAATTGAAAATCTCTTTTTCAAAAACTAAAATGCAATTTTTCATTTTTAATGTTTATAATTACATTTACTATAACAATTAAAAAAATAAAGAAACACATATTAAATAAGTCAAAATAAAATCTTTCTGTGAGGATTTGTGGGACAGTTTGTTCTGCCTGCCCTTTTCAATTAGAACATCTAGTTAATTCATAAATACTTTTATTTATGTATGTATTAACTAATAAATAAAAAATAGTAAATAATAAAGTTTTAACACTCTTAAAGACCAAATGTTCTGAGCAAAAAAAAACTTTATACTTTATGAAAATGATCAACACGCAATTTTTTTAAAGTTATCTAGTTTAAGTCTTTGCATGCATACATATACTATTATATACAACTGCATGACATTTAAATAATTACTCAGATTTGCAACTGAATTTCAGAAAAATGTAACTCCTAATTTCAACAACAAACTAAATTAATTTAATGGAATGAATTACTTAAGAAACTAAATGTAATAATTTCATTTATATAGAAATAGTTATATAAGTCAACCTATATATATAAACACACATGCACCACCTTTAAGATCTATCAATTTTATCCTCTGTATAATTCAGCATTATGCAAGTTATTTTTTAATACTGTTTTAATTTTATGATTTTTCTACGAACATAAAACTTTAAAAAAAAATTTTTTTACAAAAATATATTGCATAAGAAAATTTATTCATGGAATTTGAAAATAAGCACATTAATTATACTCAAAGAAGTCCAGTTCAACATACTGCTTCAGAAACTGCAACAATATTTTGTAGCCCTAAGAGATATAACTTGTAATGATACTAATAATATTATATTAACATTAAAATTAATACCACATCAATAAAGGCACATATTTTAATTATTTGGCCACTAGACATATGAAAGACATTTATATATATATAAAAAAAACAATCATTTCTAATACTGAATGAATTTCTATACACATTTGGTACCAATAATTTACTGTAAAGTATTACAATAGTTGATCTTTCAGCAATATCTTATGAACTTTATAAGTAGTTCAAAACAAAAAATAAAATAAATTATTTAGAAAATTTCAAACATACTATAAGTGAATAAAGTCTATATTTTTTTCCATCGCTAAATGAAAAAAGTTATACATTTAAAAGTAACATTAAATAAAATTAAAACAATGATATGTAAAAGATAACTATATAACTTATCTACAAGTGATATAACATGCTAATTATGTTCAGCAGAGAATTGCAGGAATTGTCATTACAAACTAAAAATTATTCAACAATTAACACAAATTCTTCTTTTAAAACCAAAACATCAAAAAAAATAAATAAAATAACTGCATGCAGAATGAATGCAATTTTTCTGAATCAGCAAGATTCAATAATATTAATAGTAAAAAAGTTGAAATCTTGACATTCACTCCAAACACAGATTTGGAAGTTATCAAATGCTTTTTTTTTCATACAAATGGATAAGTAGGGCATTAATGTGAAACACTTCTTATTGAAACAAAAATAAACATCAATATCACTGCATCTGAAAAAAAGAAGATTATATTGTATGTATACATGTAATATGTATACAAAATCATAAACAAAACAAAAAACTGTAAAATTTAACATGTGAAATATGATTTAAGCAAGAACGTGAAGGTTTTCTTCATTTGAAAATTCTTCAATACATGCTTTTTTTTAAAAATGTGTGCCCTTTTTTAAAAAGTCTCATGACAAGTAATGAGATGTTATAGTTAGAGAAAAGTTAAAAGTAAACACTGAAACATTGATTTAAAAAAAATATTCTATTAGCTTTAAAAATATTTTAAATAAAACTTCAAATTATAAAAAGTACATAATGCTTTTTCATTAAAAAATGAATATTCATTTCAGTAAAGAAACATCTTCCTAACATCAGAGATAAATGATTAAACAAATAGAAAAAAATTATTCATCTTTTGAAAGACATTTGGTTTTTGAATCATAAATTTGAGATCTCAGCCTTAAAGCCTCAATATCAATGAGCCTTAAAGATCTCGATATTTTTCTGTGTGTATTCAAGTTAGAATATTATGTATACATTTTTATTTATGAAACTAAAAACTGAAATAGATCAAATATGTTGACGTAAATAAATCAACAATATTCTCAAAGCTTACTTATAGCAATTGAAAGATCACAACTAAGTGGGTTTTAGGATTACAGTTTATCCTATATTAATCAATGCATTTTTCAGTTCTATTGTTTTCCACAATTAAAAACGATTAAAATTACAAACTTACCAATGCCTTTTTCTGTTATAACTCAGTTTCTCCTAAGGATAATATGGAGTCTAAAGACTTTTTTCATAACTTTTACAGGAGTTGTTGGACAAGCTGAAACAGTAAAAATTATAAATTACATGTAACACATATTTCACGCAACTTTATTTTCACGAATTATTAAATGTATAGGATCATTAAGATCCTATACATTTAATAATTTATGATTTTAATAAAATTGTCATAAAATTTCATAATTTTATGAAAAAGAATTTGTAGTACAATTTAACAGCTAGTGTTATAATATAAGTAACAACCTGCCAACTGCACAACCAAATATTTATTTTAAAAATATACATAGATATCGAAAAGATCAACAAAAAAAAAGTTTTTAATTATTAAAGAATTTAATGACTATGAATTATGAATTTCTCATAGTTTCTATTAATAAGTATATAATCTCAAATAACTAAAAATTACAATCTGTGATTTATATCTTAGAATACATAATTTAGACTACTGTTTCTGAATAAATCAATGATGCAGCCTGTAATTCTATCAAATCGCTATTTTTTATAAAGTCGAAAATTCAAACTTCTGGAAGGGAAGGGAGAATTATAATAATTGCAAGTTTTAAAGAGTATTATTATACTATAAATAAAAACACCAAAATTCAAAAATAAAGATTTGAATGTTTGGAAAATGGTGCATTTATTAACATACAGACTCAAAAAGGTTCCCTGAAAAGGATAATTTTAAAAAATTTTCATTTGACATATGAGTCTCTTTTTAACTTATTTTTTATTAAAAATAGGACTAAAAAGTACATCCAAGATAATAATGACAAATTTTAAAAAAATAAATTCATACCTGCATCACCGCTTGCACTTGATTCTGTAAAAGAAGGTGTCCCTTCAGTATGTGTAGGCGTAGAACCTTCAATGCTATGTGGAGGAGTGTATGCCACTGCAGGAACAGTAGAACCAAGACCTGAAGTGCTGGAACTACTCGCTTCAGACATACAGTCTCCAGTGGATTCTGTTTGGATGGTACATTGTGATAAACTAGACCTATACAGAAATATATTAAAAAATATTTGACTTTGAAAGAAAGATACCTAGAACGATAACAGTTTAAGATTATTCACTCAAAATATTTTAATTATATGCAACACTTTTAATAATAAAACTAATTTTATATATATACACAGTCGACTCGATAATTCAAAGTAGAAGGGACCAATGAAAAATTTCGAATTATAGAGAGTTCAAATTATCAAGAGGGTAAAAAAACTCCTGAATTTTTTTTCTAATATTTAAATTTTAAACTATGTAATAAAACAACAATTGTACATATGCATAAAATTACTTCAGAATATTGTTAAAAAGTGCATACTATACAGTATAAATGGTATACAGAATTTAAAAATTTCATGTATTAGAAGAATACATTTATGTAGTAATTCTCTTTCATGCCCCACCAAATCTCTTCCATTCTTCATTGGAAATGAAATCGTTTCACACCTGGTTCCCTCAGATACTGTCCCCAACACCATTGGTTGTTCAAGGCAGGATCCAGTATGGCCCCTGCCCCATTTAGTGCTACATGCTATAAGTCACACAGATGAGCCATAAATAGTCTGAGGCAAAAAACATAATCCTACGCATCTCTTCTTCACAATAGCAAACCATCCATGAGTAACAAGCCACATGTTAAATGCAAAATATGGACGGCAGACAACAGGTGCGGTCAGGAACTGGAAACACAAAGAAGGGATAGCAGACAAATGATCATCAAAGGGGTTACGTTACAGGGGAGACACACAGAGACAATATAACACAGAACATGTAAGCTCCAACCTGTTTGTTATAGGACTCTAGATAGTAAGTGTTCAAATTGTGGAGAGTTTTATAACATAACTTCAAATTATTGTGTGTTGTAGTCTGGCCAGCCACAGATTTTACTTCAAAATATTGAGTGTATCAAGACGTATTGGTTTAGTTCAAAGTACCCAGAGTTTTTCAAGGGACTGAGCATATACTTCGAATTAGCGAGAGTCGGCTATATATAAAGTCTCCAGAAATAATAACTTCAGAGTTCTAATTTTGGAATTATATACAATTTTTTTTTTTTTGCTTTATAATTAATCTTTGTTTTATGTACAATGAACCATCAAACATTAATCACTTACATTTTCAATGATTATCACTATAATTATAGAAATACAATATATTATGTTGAGCCACCTCCTCATTTTTTAGCTTTCTACACCAAATTGAATAAGGATGAATAAATTCAAGACATTTCAGATTCTGAAATAAAATATTTATGTTTCATATGTTCCTTGCAACAAACTGAATTGTAAACCTTGTGCATTTTAACAAAATTTAGCGTTTATACTTTCAGTATATAATATTTAATTTCAAAATATAAGTGTCAGCCGTGAACCCAATTCATACTAAAAAAAAAACTGAACTCATCAGAGCAGCATCAATTCACCATTTTTAATCGAGAGAAATCTATCTACTACATTCTTTTGGGTCCTTGCCAAAGACAAGATACACAAGCAGCTCGTTTAAACCATTACATCATGACGTCACCAATGAGTAATATAATAAATTTACCGCGTGATCCTGACACCTTCCCCCGAGATAAATTTACCGCGTGATCCTGACACCTTCCCCCCGAAGTCATATTAGATCCGAAGATCAAATATGGCTAAAACAACCTAAGGGTCACACGTTACACCCAAAACAACTGCTTCACACTTACAAAAAAAAACACTGCTTAAGCACTATCTTAAGATTATACACTACATAAAAAACCAACACATAAAATTTTACACAAATATACTACTTAACTTAATTATCTAAAAATAAAGCAAAAAGAAATGTTTAAAGTTCAGTTATTCTAAATCTTTAAAAGTTCTATTTAACTACGGTTTACACTTACAGTCTGGATAGCGCATCTGCATTAACTAGTTTTGATCCTTTTATGTGACTTGCTTCAATGTCATGGCGTTGAATTGCCAAAGCCCACCGCTGTAATCTCGGACATTGGGATGCAGCACTAGTAAGAAACACTAGGGATTATGATCGGTTAGTAAGAATATCTTTGCTCCGCACAGTAAAGTTTCACAAATTTTTCAGAGCCCAAATAATAGCATACGCTTCCCTCTCAATTGTTGACCACTTTTGTTGGCTTGGATTCAGTTTCTGGCTCCCGAAAGCTATGGGATGAATGTTGTCTCTCCATCCGACTGACCTAGACAACATCGACCGCCGTCTGAGATGCATGCGTATGCAAGTAGTACGGTTTATCTATGTCTGGACTTGCAATTCTGTAATTCCACATAGTGCTGTCTTCAACTCCTTGAAAGCATTTTCAGCCTCCTTGCTCCATGGAATCTCATTAGGACTTCCTTTTTCGTGAGCTCCGTCAATGGTAGAGCAATTTTTGCAAAGTTTGGAATATACTGTCTATTAAAATTGCATAATCCTAATGCGCTTCTCAGTTGCTTCTTGGTCGTTGGTGCTCTAAGTTCTGAATCGCTTTTATTCTTTCTTATCCGGTGAATGTCTACCTGAACCAATGACATGTCCTAAGTATTTAACTTGTCGTCTTGCAAACTCACACTTTCCTAAATTCACTGAGAAGTTAAAATGCTCCAATCTTTTGAAAACTTATTCCAGATGATCTAAATGTTCTTCCCATGTATCAGAGAATACGGCTAAATCGTCGATATACGCGCATGCAAAGCCAGATATAGTTTGGACCACTTTAGACATGGCTCTTTGGTAGGTTGCAGCAGCGTTTCTTAACCCAAATGGTAATACATTCCACTGGTACTGTCCTCGATGAGTACGGAACGCTGTTAGATGTTTGCTGCTGTCTTCCATTGGTATAGACCAATATCCTTTCAACATATCTAGAACAGTAATAAATTTTTTCTTCCCTACTAAGAAATTCAACTCCATCATATTCTCCATTGGATATGCGTCCGGTACGGTAAGAGCATTCAAACTTCTGAAATCTATGCATAACCTAAGTGTTCCATCTTTTTTATGAACACATACTACTGGGTGTGCTATTTCACTTACAACAGGTTCAATCAGACCTAACTAACAATTCGTCTATCTGTACGTCTACTTTCCTCTTTAAGTTTTCCGGTATCTTATAAGTTTTGGGTTTCATCGTCTCCTCCTCAGCCTTCAGTTTTATCACGTGTTCACCAACTTTAGCTCTTTTAATTTTTCCAGAAAACAACCTTCTGTGTCGATGTAAAAGATCTTTTAGTTGATTTTGTTGCGTCTTAGATAAGTAATCCAACTTCACTATGTCCAATGCTTCATCATTCTTCTCAGCAGCAGGAACTGTTGGCGTTTCATATATTTCACCAAATTCATCATCGATATCATAAACAACTCCAACCGTTTGAACTCTCGCTTTGTATTCTCTAATCTTGTTAACATGCAGTAATCTTAAGTTACCTTCAGGCATCTGCAAATAATATGAATTAGCTTTTACTCTTTTAACAACTTTAACTGGACCTGTCCATCTAGAATATAGTTTATTCGTTGAATCAGGTATCAAAACAAGCACTTGATCTCCTGGTGCAAATTCTCGATGTTTCTTTTGCCTGTTATAATACTTAGCGTAGTTACCTTGTTGCACATCACTTGTTAACTTTGCCTCGCGGGTTGATACTTCTAACTTTTCTTTTAATTTTTTCAAATAACTCTCTACTGATCCCTTCATATTCAGAGGTAATAACGTGCTTCCAGTCCAAATTGACTTCAATATAGACAACGGACCTCTTTCGGCTCCCTTCCATACATTAGCAGAAAAGGTGGTACACCGGTAGTTGCATTGGGAACTTCCCGATAAGCCCATAGTAAAAACGGTATATGCCTATGCCAACTTCTTCCTTCCTCTCTAATAATGTGATGCAACATGTTCTTGAGAGTCTGGTTCCATCTCTCAACTAACCCGTTTCCTTCTGGATGGTATGGTGTCGAAAAACGTGGGCAAGCTCCTAATATCTTCAAAAACTCTTGCGTTAAACTTGCAGTAAAATTTGTCGCATTGTCCATTACAATCACTTCTGGAATGCCTGTTCTACTGAATATTTCGAGCAGTGCTTCACATGTATTCTTAGCCGTTAGTGACTTGAGCGGGACTGCTTCCGG
This sequence comes from Trichonephila clavata, assembly GCA_019973975.1. Taxonomy (NCBI): domain Eukaryota; kingdom Metazoa; phylum Arthropoda; class Arachnida; order Araneae; family Nephilidae; genus Trichonephila; species Trichonephila clavata. The sequence continues at coordinate 7,561 of BMAO01010896.1, forward strand.
CCATCTAGAATGCTGATCCATCAAACAAAGTATATATCTATGTCCCTGTGACGATACTGGATCTACAGGACCAATTAGATCAACGTTTACCACTTGGAACGGCAATTCAGGACGAGATACAGGTGTTATTGGAATTTTGTCAACCGAACGAATTACTTTTCTGCACTGACAACCATGACAAGAACTACAATATGCTTTAATTTCCTTCACCATTCCTGGCCAATAAAATGAAAACGTGATTCTCTGAATTGTTTTATGAGCTCCTAGATGTGCTCCGAACACTGATTCATATGCAATTTCTAGTATCTTCCTCTTCCTAATTTCGGGAATCACTAACTGTTTTATCCTATTTCCGCACAACAGCTCTTCATGGTACAGGATATCGTTTTCTATCACATATCCTCCTTTTTTTCGCTTAGCAAAATTCCATGCTTCTTGAAGAGTATCGCAACTCTTTTGCTGTTTCTTGAATTTCTCGGTGTTATTTTCATTCTCCTCATCATATTCTGTTATTGTTGTCTCCTGTTCTTCCTCCTCAGTATTTACACTTTCATCTAAGAATTTTTGGGGGGAATCTGATCTTAAGTTTACAGCGGCTGTAAATCTGGGATTGTATATTCTCTCTTGTTCTAATAATGCTTCATAAGTTTCAGTATCTAATAATATATCAGCGTTCAGTCTGTCCACAGTTGCCACCACCGTTTTAATTACCGGCGTAATATACCCATTCGTTACCAAACCAATATCCACTTCTTTTAGTTCAGCCTTTAAACAATCACCAAATGCAGGCTGCAACATTATATATCCTTTGTAATCGACTTCTTTCCCTACTACACTGCTTTTAAACACGCTAATTTGTGCACCTGAATCTACTACAGCTTCATATTCTACTCCACCATAAGAAATTTTTACTATTTTAAGATCGGACATTTTTAAATGAACTGCGCTGCATTTCTTATTTTCCATTAAAACTTCGCCATTGAATCTCGCTGTGACTACTTTGCTTTCATCCTCAACTACTTTGACTTCTGCCACTTGCACTTCAGATACCTTTACCTCAGCAACTTTACTCTCGGTCTTTTCTCTCCCATCTTTCTTATCCCTGCAAAATCTCGCAAAATGTCCTACTCGCCCACAATTGAAACATGTAACTGGTTTTTGGAAAGAATTTCGCTTATCGTATCCACTGCGGTTGTTAGATTCCTTCACTGAATGTATGACATCTTCTATTAAACGTGCCAGGCCTTTCCCGATAGGAATTTCTATACGGTTGAGACGAAGTAGCTTTAGTGGCCTGATTATATTGCCTTGCGTTTTCATAATCATCTAATTTCTCAGCAAGATCGTCAACTGTTACAATTCTACCCCAATCATCAATAAAATGTAGTTGTATATCCCTGGATACTTGTTCCTTCATCTGTTCTACAATGACAAGTTGTTTCAGACTGTCAAAATTGTAGATATTTAGTCCCGAAATCCACTCATTAAAATAGTTCGCCAACTCAAATCCAAAATCTCGCCAAGTGTACTCGGTCGATTTACAATGCCTCTTAAATTTTATTTTAAATGCTTCTGGGCTCAATTTGAATCTTTTTAATAACATACTTTTTATATGCTCATAGTCATTTGCCTTTTCCTCAGGTTCCCTGGCAATCAAATTCGCCATTTCTAACGGCAATAGTCCAACAAGATTCGTAACCCAGTCTTCTTCTTTAATATGAACTCTTCGTGCTTGTCTTTCAAACAGTATTAAGTAAAAACTTATATCACCTTCTTTAGGGTCAAAAGTACGCATTAATTTTTGCAATCCAACTGGAACGTGTTCTTGTATTCTTTCATTCTGAGAGTCCATCTCTCTCCTAAAACCATTATTCCTTATCGAAGCTTCTATCCTCAACTTTTCTAATTCATATTCTCTTTCTTGACGCTTAATTTCATCTTCTCGACGCTTTATTTCATTTTCTCTTTCTTGACGCTTTATTTCATTTTCTCTTTCTTGGCACTTTATTGCTTCTCTTTCACTTACTATTCTGTGCAGTAATTCTTTCGCGAACGCCTCTTCATACTCTTCACTTGCTAATATCATATTTTTTAAAGCAGGAACTTTCATTTCTTCCGTTACAGTTTCTCCTAATTCTTCCGCCAAACACTTCAAATCTACCTTCAAAGCTCTTCCTAAAAACGCCATTTTATCAACCGTTGGATATAACTGGAATTCACAATCTTCAAAACAGTTTCGATGTCGCCAAGCTTCACAACAGTTCGCAATTCTTATTCTTGAACCAATTCGAAATCCTCAATCTTCAAAACAGTTTTAAATCCTTAATCTTCGAAACGATTCGAAATCCATTTCGGTTTTCTCGCACAAATACCAGCCGTGAACCCAATTCATACTAAAGAAAAACTAAACTCATCAGAGCAACATCAATTCACCATTTTATTCCAGAGAAATCTATCTACTACATTCTTTTGGCTCCTTGCCAAAGACAAGATACACAAGCAGCTCGTTTAAACCATTACATCATGACGTCACCAATGAGTAATATAATAAATTTACCGCGTGACCCTGACAAAACTCATCTACTTATATAAGAATAAAAAATAAAACATTAATAAAAACTCAAATAAACAAGTGCAAAACTTTATTTTTTTGGCCAGGTAATGAGTTATAATAGCGACATAATATACTTTAACAAAATAATAAACTAACAAAAATATTACCTTTAAAATAAAAACATATTTTATAATTATAATTGCAAAACAACAGAATTTACTCAAAAAATATGATCTAATAAAAATAAATACTAAGGTATAAATCTCGTGAAACGAAAAGTATATAAATCAGTCCTTCTACAAAGACTAAGTAATATATTATACCATAAAATCCAGTGTATAATGCGCACTTTTAACTCAAAAAATAAGATGGAAATTTACGGGTGTGCGTTATACGCCGGGTATAAAAATGAGAGCTTTCAAAATACAAAAAGATGAGCATAGAAAAAATCAGACTTTAACATATATCGAAATACTGTTTCTGTGAAAGAAATAACATTCCTTATGGACTTAAAGGGTTGTAATTCTAAAAGTACACCATTTTTTACTAAAGCTTGGAATAATGCCTCGAAGTAAAAACTTTAAAGCATATAAGAGCATTGCGCACGTGTGGTTCAGGTTTCTTCACAAAAAAAGGTGTGCGTGTTGTACGCGGTGAATATACCTAAAAACTAACAATTGCAGCTAGAAAGTATATGGGCGCGTTATACGCCGGATTTTACTGTAACTATAAAAAATAACTTTTTTGGCTTTCTGAGAAGCAAATTTGTTAATAGTTTGGGTTAAATAAATTTTTGCAGAGATTTCTGATTCAATTGAGATTATGGCCAAATCTGAAAGCCTTTCTCGTGTCATACTATTTCTCAAGTAATTTTTAATGATTTTAATTTACTGAAACTTCTTTCATCTGAAGCTACAGAAACAGGTAAGGTTAAAAAAACTCTTATTGCTTGAGCAAAATTTGGAAAACAGGGAATAAGATCATTTTTCACTATAATTTCTAATATCTCAGTTGGCTGTTTTTTATCAGGAAAAATATCTTTGATTGAAGTTATCTCATAAAAGAGATGTATGCCCATCTATATCTTTCACAATACTTCCTTCTTCCTATTCTTGTAACTTAATATCTAAAATCCATACAGGCTTTTATGAGATCATCATTAGAAATGTTGTGAAACTCGTACAGGAAGCAAAATATTGAATTACACTCAGATAATAAGGTAAATCTTTCATTTGCTGAAGAGATCGTATGATCAAGAATTGCAAAATAGAAATTAGTCTTGAATTGCTGAAAGGGATTTTAAACTGGCTCATCACTGGCTTCGTAATCAAACGAACCTTTTGCATAGCTTCGAGATGGGAAACTTGGGATGAATACCTATATCTGCAGGAAGTATTGCTGCTGAATCAACAAATATTTTTAAAATATCGTCAGATCTTTGGAAAATTAAATATTTTTTAAGTTTATCTAAGCCTTTAATGCATTCCGCGATGTTTAATTTAGGATTTTGAAGCATTTTACTCAATACATCAATTCTTGATAATAAATCATGCCAAATTAAAGTTGATCATAAAAATTTTAATGTTTCAAGATTTTTAATTATTGAGTGTAAGAATATGGATTATTCATTAAAAAATACCCATTCCTGTTAAAAAATTAGAGCAAATTACATAAAATAAATTATTTGTAGCACCCTTCAAGGTCTTCGTAAAAATGAGAATGTAAAAAAAAAACCTGTTAATTTTCTCAATTTTGTAAGAAAATCTATTTTAAAAAATTAAATTTAGTTTCAATTTTTAAACATTTCGTACTTATTTCCGAAACAAATCATCAGGACACATGCTTATATGTGAGTTTTCTTTTTTAAATTAGCGTGACAATATGCCAAAATATTTTCTACTCTTTTAGGAAACAACTTGTGCAACATTTCTCTCATTCATTCATAAATTTAATTAAGAGCTTTTATAGAGGGTATTATCCTCTAAAATGTGAAACAGAAACCGGGGACAGGAGTTAGTGAACATTATATCAAAGGATTTAAAGAATAAAATAACAATTTTGTACTGATCACAGATAATACACTACAGTTTTGATTTAAACAAAAAATCAACGGCAGCACCTTTCACTAAAACTTAATAACTACTTATACTTGATCGTGTTACGACCAATATTAGTGTATGTTAAATCAAAATTGAATGAACATATTGAAATAAGAATGGTTTTTCGTATTTTTCCTTATATATACAAGTTGCAGAAAAAAAGCGAATGCCACATACCTCTAACTTTGTCGAGATAGTGCAAGCTTCTAAGGATGCTTTTGCCATGTCATAAACGATCAAATTTAAAGAGTGGCTACTACATAACAAGTAGATTGTGGATTGAACTCCTGATTTATATTGGCTCCGTTATCGTAGGCCTGCCTCCCGCATATCTAGCAAATGTAGCCCTAATTTTTGAAGTTTCTCAGCTGTTAAATATGAAAGTTCTTTTCAAATCAATCTTTTAACTGGAAGGAAACTTAAAAAATTCTTTTATTTTAACGGTAACTTTGTCGTAGTCTCTCACTACCCCTATGATTATTAATTCCCCTTTGCATATTATCTAAATTTGGGTATGTTGGATTCATGATTAACGACTACTTAATTAATAAATCAATATTATTTATTAATCTTTCTTAATAGAGAAATACACAAATATTAATCAAACTTTAAGAACAACAAATTACAGTGGAGTGCGATAAGAATTCAATTATGAACGACGGAACACTAACTGAAACCACGGAGAATAACGCATACAATCAAACTACGCATTTATATCTAATTTATGAAAATAACTGACCTGATACCTTTTTAAGGCAGGTTTCTCAAATACTGGTTTGTTCTAAGGAGCGGCTTCAATCCTTGATATCTTCAGTTCCGTCCCGAACCGAATTAATGAACCTTTTTCAATAGCCTTCCTCAGGCGAATATACTTCCACTAGTTAAACTAATCTCTCAGAATCACCTTCTTAATCAACCTCGTAGTTATCCTGTATCTCTTCATTTCATTTCTCCCTTTTATATCTTTTTCGAACTCGCTAAACACGAAACTATCTTGTTTGCATAAGTCACACCTTTGGCTCTCGGCGGGGATTGGTTAAAATAAATACAATCTTTAAGGATTTGAGAGAAGGTTGGTGAAACACGTAAGCACCCGTCACAACTTCATTAAGATAAGATTTCTCAATACATGCATATCTTACCAGAAATGTCATTTGTTCGATCTTACTAAAATCAGAGTCGCAATATAAAATTATCTAATAACGGATTGTTCACTTTTATTAGCAATATGAAGTTTAAAATTCTCATGTAGAAGATAAATTATTTCGTTCTGAGTATTTTTCCCTAGATAGTGTATTTAGCTTCTTCCCTTTTTAGCACTCTTCGAGGATGCTCCACTATTACTGGATCAAATTTAGCAAGTAATTGAATTATTTGTATAAGATTACCATTATATATTGGAATTAAATTTGTCCAAATTTGCAATATGTAAGTGTGACAAATTTAATTTGTCACACTTACCCCGAAGGGCTAAGCAATTTTGATCCAGTACCTATCTGTACACCTTCGAAGAAAATTTTTTGAAAAACTGTAATATTTGCTATTAAAATATTTTTTACTGATGAAACATAACTTAAAACTATGAAAAATACATTTAATATTTTACTTATAACTCACAAAAAAAATTTAGGGAGAAAAACATAGTGAAAATTGTAATTAAATTCATTGTTAGAATAACGCACATAACTCAAATGAAAACAAAAATATCACTCTTCTGTAAATTTGATGTTGATCATCATAACATTTTTTAGGGCTGGTACCATTTTCCTAATGATAATCAAATTATTACAATTTTTATCAAGGTTCGAGTAAAAGAACATTGAAAAATCACTAAAAATTTATTACGAGACATGATATACACCTTAGTTACTAAAAACATATCAACTCTCTATAAACATGAAAATGGTAGGGGTTCTTTAAATCTATAAAATTAATGTACTTGTAAAGTTTAAACAAATTTGGTTCACAACTTTTTCTGATATTTACGTTGTCAGATGCCAATACGTTAAAAAAATGCATTTTGAGATAAATCAGAAATAAACTTTAAACTGCAATTTTTAATATTAAACACAATTAGATATACTTAAAAGGCCCCTGATTTATAAATAACACCCTCTTTACTCTCTAAAACATTGATTTTTTTTCAACCTGGTTGCTTCTAAAATTTTTCTACGCTGCTTTACATTTGGTGTTGAATGACGTTCTGCATCGTTAATTCTTTTTACGTCAAGATGTTTGTATGATTTTAAAGTAAAATAACCAGGAGTTATATTAAGTTTTTTTTAAAAATGTCAACACAACCCTTGTACCCATCATTAAATTTTATAACAGCATCCAATGCACCAGATTTTAAAGCTTTGAGGCACACGAAAACTTCTTTCGGTACTCTCTGCCATATAATGTCATTAAAACACTCATTTGAGTTTTGCGTTTTGCCATGCAGACATTTAGTTAGTAGTTCTTTGGCACATAATTCTAAATATGTCGGCTTAATCATGTTTATAAAGGTTTATCTAATGAATTTTTCTTTTTCTTTTGGCTTTTGGCCACAAGATAGTGCTCGCTGGTAGTAGCACCAACTATCTTTTCCGATGAAACGCTGTGCATGCATGAGTTTCTCGACATTTAGTAAGCAATGAAACAGGGCCGCAATAACATTTTGTTGAAGACCGGAGAGGTTTCCAACATTGCTACGAACAGCAATTCCATAATAGTTTTGCAATTGGTCAATAAAAGAGTCGGTGAGTTTGCCTTTACCAGACAGATTTTTATTTTTTGACTTTAGTTTGCGCAATCTCGCACCTACTCTCTTTTGAACATGAAAGATGCATTCATATATTTTGTGACACTATCTTTACCATAAGTATCTTTGACACTGATAAAGCCCTTGGAATCCCCGTCACCATAATATTGTGCATATTTAAGACCTCGCTTCACAATAGAACGTTGGAAGATTCTAGTTGCACCAGCAGCTTCCATTTTCAACGCAGAACCTTGAAAATTGCTATGGCATACGTGATCTGCTGCGAAAGTTTCCGATTCAATGCTTTTAGGCATTTTAGAAATCTTTCTGCAGATGGGGCAATATGACGACATTATTTCAATGTCCACTACTTTACCAGTGTCAACTGACAAAGCTGCGACACACCCATTCATGGAAGTGTAACCCCTACGCTGCCATGTTCCGTCAACTGAAACACTACATTCAACTATTTTATTTTTAGAAGGATGTAGCACTAACAGTTCAGAAGCTGCTTTTTGCATTGATAGTTCACTAACTTCTGAAATCACAGACATGAGTTTGTTCTCATGATTAGTGTACGCAGTTTTACTGAGCCTGGGTAAATTTAACGTACCGCATAATTTAAACCCAGCAGAAAAACCTTTACCAATTTGTCTCATACCATAAACAAATCTTGTATTTACTTCAGGACAGTTTAAAGTTTTCTTTGAACTAGAAAACACTGAGTAAAAGTTACAATGTTTACACCTTATAACAAAATTTGAACACAAACCATACCTTGAATCCTCAGAAAGCAATAAGCCTTCTTCAAAACATCTTGGGCAACAAAGTTGTAAAAAAACATTTAAGAGGACATCAATATCTATGATTCTATTTTCTGTAAGTGTTTTAGGCTCATACTCTGCCATTTCCTCATCAAAAACAGCAGGCATTTTGATCTTTGAAGAACTGGCGTTGGTGGATGTTGAGCTACAATTTTTGGAATCTTTATTAGTAGATCCATTGGCCACGAAATTTTCGTTTTCTCTTAGTACGTTTAGTTACTTAGGAAGTTTCTGCGTTTTAAACTTCCCATTTTAAATGAAAAAAATTAAATTTTTCAGCTATAAAAAAGGATTTAACAGAAACTTAGAAAGTGCTGCGCAATCGTAAGCAAATATAAACAAACAATAACACACTCTCTTTTCCTGCCAGATTCTGGATAAAAATATTAGTTAAAACCTGTTGCCAATTATATTTTTGAAGATTCTGAAAACTCAAATTCATATTTTAAAGTGTATAAATTTTCTACTATTGCATATTTAAGCAATACTTTGTAAAATAAAAAAGTAAACAAACATTTATTTCAACTTCCGGAATGTAGACTTGTACTTCCGGTTTCAAAAAGTAGTTACCGAGTAAAATTCAAATCCCCATAACTTAAGTTCTAAATTAGATAGAAACAAAACTTAAGCACCATTTTAAAGAAAAACGTTCAAATTTAAAAATAAAATCAAAATTCAAAAATCGAAAATTTCGGCAAAAATGACGTTTTGAAGGTGTACAGATACCTTAACGTTGCTACAATACGTAGAAGCAAATCGCACCAATAATCGTAGAAGTAAGTCTTTTCGAGTCACTGTCAATTGTTTTAGAGCAGGGGTGGCCAACCCGCGGCACGCGTGCCACATTGTGGCACGCGGGAGTCGTAACTGTGGCACGCGAAGACTTATCGAAAAGTTACAAAAATTTTATGAAAATATTACTGAATTAATTAAATTACGATAGAAAATTATCATGAAGAGAACAAGTAAAAAACAAAAATTTTCAGCGTGAAATTTTAAAGGCGCTAAGCAAGATTTTTTTTTCAGTATAGAGCCAAAAAGGAGATCATGCTCCAAAACTTACAATTCCGCATCATTCTTAAGTTCCGAGAAAAGTTTTGGGTAAGGTGAGACTAAAAACAAAGAAATTCTCTCTCTCTCGGACAGTCGAATCTGTCCAATAAGTCACCCTCTCTCGGGAGCTGTTAATTTTTAACATCTCGGATTTCCATTCGAATTTCAGCTTTCCCTTGCAGTGCTGAAGTATAGTGTTTATAGCTATTGGCTGTCAGCGTATGTCAGATAAAAAAAAATTTCTGAAGGTGTTGGCTATTTACGATTTCTGTAATGTCAAGAAGTAATTCTGCAATATATGTAGGATTTGAAGTGTTGGGGATATAAAATATTCCTTTCAGTGAGGTTACAACCTCACCAATAGATGGCGCTGCCAGCGAATATATGCGTCATCCACCCGGAATGGTGGGTTTTTAAAGCAGAAGCGAGAGCGGCGGAGAACGAGACAGACGTGAGAGAGACAGACTCCGGTTTTACAGGCACGAGGTCACGTTTCGGTCAACGTGGTGGTCATTAGGCTTAGCGGGCCATGTTTTTCGATCACCGTGGTAGTCGATAGGCTTAGCGACAACTGAGTGTATGCTCCTTGAAATAGCTCATGTTGTAAACCAGTATTTAATCGGAAATCAATCTAATGTTTAATTAAACAGTAATTTTATCCTAACCAGTTTGTTTTTTCTTTGAATATCAAGATCCTGGACATAGTAACTCACCCCTAGACACCAAAAGAAAAGCCACTTGTATAAGTAAAATACACCCCTACATATATTAGGAGAGCAGTTGTAGATACAGTAGTAGAATTTCTATCTGCACAAAGTAGTCACTTTATAAAGCAGAGGGAATGAGAACTTGCATCCATGAAAAATCAGAATGCTGGATCCGGAATGTCGGTGATCTAAATGTCGAAAATATGGTTGATAAAATAGTCCCCCCCCCCCTAGAAATACCGTCCTGCATCGTAAAGATGACATGGGCCAGGATGTTGGAACGCAAATTGTCTCTGGACTACAAAATTACAAATATTTTTCATTAACTTTGGAGGAAAGCTGTGATATCACAGACAATGCGCAGTTATGCATCTTTGTGCATTACACGAACAATAATTTTGATACTGCGGAAGAACTTCTTAATTTGAGCCAACTAGTTTTAACTACAGGTGAAGACATTTTTAAAAGGGAACCAAGACGTTTTTCACCTTCGGAAAATCGATTTTTATCTTAATAAAAAGTAAATTTTATGCTGATTCTAAAAATGTATAACATGTATAGGTTTAAAGCTTAATACCCTAGTAATCGCAGTTTTAAAATGTAAGCAATAGCTATGGCGGTTACAACAAATGTCTTTGTATCTGGGGAAAAGTATGTCTACAAACATTCCCTCACAGAACCAGTTCTTGTCAAGATTAAAAACATAATTACAAACATATACATAATTTTTTTTAATGTGTATTTAGAGACTTAACCGCGAAAGAACTTTTACTAATATGTTTGCATGATCGTACCCAGAACTCAAATGAAAGCTTCAATAATTGTGTAATGGAATCAAGTTCCAAAAAACACAATTGTGAGTTTAAAAAATTTTTTGTAAATTGGTGTAATGGACGCAGTGATAAGCTTTAATGAAGATGCACATGCAGGGAAAAAATTATTAAGAGCACTAAAAATAAATCTTGGGATAAACACTTGCGAAGGCCTTCGAAAAATGGACAAAGTTAGAATTTGTGAAGCCGAGATGACAGTTTAAAAAGCCAACAAAAATGCCAAGACTATTGAAAGACAAAATAAAAAGAAGAAGGGTGCTTTAGAAGTGTTCATGCAAGATGAATACGAATCTGGAATACTTTAAATTTCAAATTTTAGTAAGCTGTACCATTTTATTTAGCTTTTTTCATAGTACTCAAAATATGTTTTTCTAGTTTTTAGGTACATCCGTAGAAATATCTATCTGTTATATTTTAGTGAAATTTGGTATGAACTTTTGTATAGCAATAATGTATTTAATGCTACTAATTTAATTCCTGAAATGTTAGTATTTTTAGTTTTACTGCCAATTTCCTAAAAAAAAATAACCATTTTTATCAATATTTAAAAAAATTGAGATTCAAATTTTTAAAAAAAAATTTAAGCAATGAAATATAAAAGAAAACTACAGCATTTAAATAAAGGTACAATTTTGTAACTTAAACAGTATGATTTGTTGTTTTATATGTTATAAAAGGAAAACTGCAGGTACCTAATCAACACCATGTATACGAAAATACCTTTTGAAGTGTACCCTTTTTCAAATCCCTTTATTTCTAAAAATATTGTACACATTTAAAAATTTTATGTTATAGAATAGTAAGAAAAGTATATAGATTGTGTGACACAATTTTTTTATGGAGTCTTTTTGTTGTTGAAAATAATGTTCCTTTGAAAATCTAAATTTTGCTTCATCTAGAACGTCCCGGTTCCCTTAGGAACTTAAAAGCTGCAATTGAAGTTAACAAAGTAGAATGGACAAAATTAGACAGTGTTTGCACAGATGGAGCGCCTTGCATGGCAGGTAGAATAAAATACATACATTTTCACTATGTAGAACTTGCATTTAAAAATGTTTTTGGTGTAAATAACCCATAATAAGTAACATTTTTTCACTTTTTTATATTTTTTAGTTTGGTGGAAAATTTGGAAGTGGCACGCGTAACTTTTTTTTATCAGATTGTGGCACGCTTCCCAAAAAGGTTGGCCACCCCTGTTTTAGAGCATTGTAATCGCTGACTGAATTCCATCCAAGACTTCTCGCTTTGATTATGGTTTTTTGATGTTTCATGTTCTTTTAAAATATCAACGTGATGTTTCCAACTTTTAAAATATTCCGTGGAAAGAGAATTAATGATACGGACAAAAAGTTTGCTACAAAAACAATATGCACAGTTTTTTGTAATGGATTAACGATTTACGCATAACGTTTTCTCCGTTTTTGAAAATTTTGGCGTAACAATATGAGCTAAATGTTCGACCGGCTTCGTCATAAGGAAAATTATACTTTGTCAATGGCTTAGAGGGTCCTTCTTTTACTAAAAAAAACATCTAACGGCGTCTGATAGAATAGCTGGCCAGGTTCCTAGATCTAAACTAAATATCATTGTTACAGTATTGTGATTTTAGGATTTTTTTGGAGGAGTTCCTACAACAGTAGTGTGGCCGCGGTAGCCTAGCGGTCAAGGTATCGGATCGTGGCTGGCATGTCATGAGTTCGAGCCCAGTATCACTAAAAACTCGCTGTGTAGAGGAGCGATGCATGATAAATCTGTCGAGAACTCAAATATCCTCCCTTTGGTGTGTGATAGTTAGGAGAGGGGGTGCTACCTCAGGTGTCGTCCTCGTCACTTAACCATGGTTCAAAATGACGAGGTCCGACGCCAAAAGCCCTCATGTAGCTGAAGAGTATGACGTTAATATTCACTCACTCACCCTACAACAGCAGTGCCACTATCTATTCTGTTTATTTGATCTGCAACATCCTAATCATGAAAGTCTAAATCTGATTCTATACTGCTTTCCTTTTTTCCTAGTGTCTTGTAAGCAATTCAGTAAACTTTCAGCCTGTTTTTTAAAAATGGGCTTGTTTTTCGAGTCTTATTCTTTTATAATGGGCACCTGTAAGTTTTTTTATGCCCTCCCTCGGACATTCTAAAATTTTCAACAACATATATATCAATTAAGTAGGGAAGTATAAAAATAATTGATAAATTGCTTTGCTTTCATACAAAAAATTTTTAATTCATCAAAAATTGACTCATTTGAATTAAAATTCGATATATTTGAGATTTTCCAAAATCTTATCGTAAATTTAAAACAGAGAATAAAGAAGTCCCTATTTTACTTTCGTTGAAACACTCTTTCTTTCAATTTATGTTTAATGCATTGTGACGTTCCCGCAACACAGCTGTGATTCGGCTTCTTTGTGGGTATGGTCACCCTACGTGAAATTTACACCTGCACCCTTAAAAATATTGCGTGGTCTTGTCTTAAACCCCTCTCTGCCCATTCAACCGGATGTAATTCGAAGCCAAAGACACGGGAACCGCTGTCATCCCCGAAGCCTAGAGAGGGCAGGGGGAGAGAAAGAGATGGTCTGAAAATTTCACCGAAGACGAACGCCAGAAACTCCTCCCTCACAAAATAACAGAACTTGAACTCTAATAATCTAATTACTAAGTTAATTTCAATGTAAATCTGTAAATTATAGCTGTGGCGTAATTAAACTTAACATTTAAATTAACCAATATCACGTTACCTTGATTTATTCAAACGTAAGATTTTTCAAAATTAAAATTATTAAGTCTAAATTTAATTATCCTCCCACATATATATCTGTACATAGCACGCACAGAAGATAGAAGGGATTTATATAAATTTAAATCTATAAAAAATATAATGTTCTATCTATACTGCTAATACAGAAAAAATACACTTTCCTTTTTTCTTATTAATATAACACTAGAAATTTATAATCATAATAAATACCAAAATTAACACTTATAAAAATACTCAAAAAGACAACAATATTTAAAATAATATGAAATACATTATATTTCTCATTCGAACAAAATTCCGTCTTTCAGCTTCTGCAAAATTACGCGGACCGTCCCCAATAGCCCTCGTGTAGCTGAACAGTGGGACGTTAAGATTCACTCACTCACTCATTCAGCTTCTGCAAAGAATGTCCTTTCAAAATATTTTTAATAACATTTAAATCTTAACACATGTAGTCTCATTTGAAAATAAATTTATAATAATGAAATAATGGTGCTAAATTTATTTTTTGATTGAGAAAAAGAAGGAAACATTTTTAAATAACTCACCTATTATTGACCTAATTCCCAAACTTTAAATATTCTGAAAGAATTTTTAAGAAATGCTTTTTCTATATTTCTGTCAGCAATAATGCAATTACTTTAAAAATATACCATAATTACAAACTAATATTATTAAACTTCTTTTGTATAAAGAGAGAGAGAGAGAAAAAAAACCCATCTAAAAACACATTTGTTATATTGACTTAACTTGATGATTCAGAAAAATGATTCATGATAAAAAATTCAGAAAAAAAAAATCAAAATTTACAATAAACAAGACAAATAAAGCACATTTTTTTTAATACTGGGAACAGTTATGAAGATTGTGCAATGTTTAGTTCCGAAAGTGGAAGCTCTCTTACGAAAAAAAGGTTGCGTCAACAATATTATTTGGATTTAATTCAAAAATAAAATTTTATGATTCATATACTCTTAAGTATAACTATGGATACATATACAAAATAATTCCATTGATATTAAAATAAGCTAGTTTTCTTTTAGTTCAGTGGACTTTTCAGTTAAAATTGTTATTCACTTACGTGAATTTATTTTTTACGCAATTTATATATGTATATAAACCAAAAGATATTTTATTAAACTAAAAAAATAATTTTTATAATCCGCTTTTTCATAAAAGTAAATACAATAAAATATTCTTTAACACTTAACTTAATATGGTAAAAATATAATAGTACCTCCAAATAAGGAACCTACACAATATGTCTTAATTCCAGAAATTTAAACCCACAAGACCAGGCATTATGTATTTTATCCTTTAATGCTAAGCTAATTAATTTAATTAGAAATTCAGTACATCTTTCTTTAAATAAATTATGTCCAAATAAGTACATTAGTCACAGGTTTTTTTTCTTCTTAATTTTGAAGTTAATGAAAAGTTAAAATTCTTAGTTGAAAAAGTTTTATTAATGAATAAATGTTTGAAATGAGCAGTAAAATCTTGTATTTACAGAAAGTTACGGAAAATACTCTATTGTACGGATCTTTTTGAAAGCCTTTGCATTGTGTCAGCCTAAGCACGCGTTTTTATTTTTATGTAAATCCAAAGAAAACGCGAGTCCATGAGGTATACAATAGCTTTATTATACTTTCTGTTTTGTCTATAAATAGAAGCGTCAAACATACAGTGTTGTACACCCCCCCCCCTATTAAGTTACATTGCTTTATTAGGCTAACACTTTATTTGATTTATTTATATATAAAGAAAAACACAAGCTACTACTCTCTCTCTTGTCTTTGAGATCCTAAAATTTTACCCCCAAAAAAATCATTTATTTTTCTCTTAACTTATCTTTGAATTATTTTTTTAGTTTCACTTTAATTGAATGTCCCTAAATGAGAGGTAAATAGATAAGGTCCATATTCTAAGAGAACGATATCAACATTAAATGAGCCTATTTCAAAGTGTATCTTACAGGAGGTATTACAGAATGTGTGTATTTTAATGTATACCTTAAAAAAAATAATTAAAAACATAATCACCTGTTGCTATTTCATACGATCTAAATGAAAGAGATTGATTTGTGCCTTCTTCGAAAAGGAGTCTGTTGATAGCAACGATCACAAGTCAAGTAACTTTACTCAAGAGTAAAATAAAACATCTCCAGTTGCGCTAGATATCTTCCAAAAATTCTAATTGCCTCTGTCCCTTTTAAGTTAGCTGACTCCGGACATCTGTGTTGTGTGGGGGAAGAATGTCCATTCTGACCTCACTCCCGATGGGGAGAGAGTGACATAAGAAAATAAGAGAAAGCATATCAAATTTCCTGATTTAACATACGCATCAGCTTTGAACCATTCAAGGTTCAACACATAAGAAAACAGACATCAAACGTATACAGTACGAAATAAATAAATAAGTACTTAAAATATAATACCAAATTCACAATACTAAATACAAATACATAACTGGACATCGCAAAAAAGATAAATCAAATACATATTTAACAGTAAATTCTATCAGTAAACCAATAAAATATTTAAATGTGCATGTAAATGCAAGTAATTTTTCCCACCAAGACACATTTATAAATACGAAAGTGTGAACGATAACGTTTTAGCAGACGTAATTTTTAATTGTACATAAAAATGAAATATTAAAGAACTGCAATTTGCCGAACGCTGCTCTAAAAGAAATATTCTGTTTTGTGCACATTTGAGTCATCCTTAAAGTAGTAATACCATAAGTAAAACAAGATAATTACCGCTTCCCCCTTTATATCAGGACAGTGAAAATCATACTAAGATAAGCGTATCTATACCTGTATCCCGAGGCCGGGTGCCAATTTACTTGCTACAACAAATCGCCCCCTAGTACAATTTTACAAAAGATATTCTTTTTTACAAATGTGTGATATCGTCCTTTTTATAAAAGATATAGTCGCTTTTACAAAAAATGTATAGTACTTACAATTTTTATTAGTAGCGGTCGGCATTTCAATTCAGTCTATAAAATGATTATGTGTTCCAGGTTTCTAAATCATGAATAATAATATTTCAGAAAATATTTTCATACAAAATTTTTTGAAAAAAAAAAAAAAAATGTACTTTTCAAATTCGGTCCAAATGCCACCCCGGACATGGGTCCAGTTTTCCCAGCCCTTGCTGCTAACGTAGAAAAATAGTGAACACGGTAGCGGGCTAAGGGGATCAGGTGACATGAAATTATTTTTCAACTAGGAGATGGAGAATACATAAAAGAGGACAAATATATATATATATATATATATATATATATATATATATATATATATATATATATAACTCATGATTAGCTTTAATATCTATTTTTAGTGCTATGTTGTGAATCTCTTGATTTGCCTATTTGATTATATGCTGTTGTGTAACATTTAGGGTTTTAAGAAAATGCATAAAACCCGCATTTTTTAACTATAGTACTAAAGTACCATTAAGTACATACAACATAAAAATGAAATTAAGAATTTCGCTAACATTAATAATACTAGATGAAGTGTTTTCCCAGCAGGCATTGCCAATAAAAATAATTTGATCAAAAGACGCTGCAAGATTTTTTCTCAAATAACTTGATACCAAGTAAAGCAACAAGAAACTGCCGTTTAATAGAGGTACAACACTTACACTAGAAAGGAAATTGGGCATTGTTTATAAGCGTTGTAAAACCATTGACACAAAAATCACTTCTTTCAACTATTTTGTTTTTCAAAATTGTAAATCTATTATTAAATTGAAAACTTTTAACTTCCCTAACTGCATATTGAATTTACACACTCGTGTCTTAGAGGTAATATAAACCATATTAGATGCTTTCGAAAAGTAACTTTCGCAAAAATCATTTTTGAGATGCCTTTGTTAAGCATTGATCCAATGCACCACTAGTTCCACTGATAAACAAAAAATACTTTCTCTACTGCGGTATTGCCGGCTCTGCCTCGAATTTTAATTATGAAATGGAGGATATGTATAAAGAGTAGGCATTAATGGAGAATGGACTAGTGAACTCTACACTAACTCTAGATTTCTTGAACTATGTTATGCTATCGGGAAATCCGGACTTATGTTGATTTTTCAACAACTATTCAACATATTTATTCGATTTTTTTTTAAAATTATTTTGAGATATTCGCAAAAATTTTTGCTTGATCTATAGAATTATAGGCGGCCTGCGGCCACCCCTAGTATTGGCCGCCCTTGTGCGGTGCACGCGCTGCACACCTGCTAGGATCGGCCCTGTTAAAAATGTATTATATATAACAAAGATTTGTGAAAGAAGCTCTTTACTAGTTACAGACTATAAATTGCAAATCACCGAATTAAATATATTGAGTATATTTCATTAGTTGGTTGAAAATATCCAAATGGACAGGAAAAACGTGAAAAAGAATTTAGTTTCGTAACTACTAAAATGTAAGAGAAATATCAGAGTAAAATTATCCATCTAGCTTTAAAACATCATGATGATTCTTATAAAAATTTTCACAGTTAAAATTAAACATTTTACAAAATGATTATGTTAACTCATTTAATAAATTGGAACTATTCTCATTCATTTACTTTGACAAGGTGTTTGTTTGAAATTCTTAAAAAGGTTTAATATACATCAAATGTTTAAAAAGAATGTAAAAAAGAACTAAAAACTCCGCTGTATTTATTTTATTCCGATAAAAAACTGCAAAATAATAATTCAAATTATTACAAGCTTAATTGTACGAACATTGCTTGCATAAAAGCACAAGAGTCGAAAATAAATATCCAAACAGCATCGGTGGTTTTGCTACATGAAACATTTCAATAACTCGGTACAATTAGAAAGGAGGCTTTAAGTGGGAAATTACTCTTTTATTACTATATGCAGGCTCCTTAAGTTGAGCAATGAGTCCATTTCAAAATAAACCAGAAATAAAGCGTCGTAATCCAAATCATATTTCAAGAAGTCACGTATTCTACTGCACTGGGACCTTCGGAACATTTTTCACAATAAAAGTTTGTTATAAGTGGAGGTAGCAAGTTAAGGAATATTTTTTCCCGGAAAAAATTTCATGCATTTACTGCAGAGAATTTCACGTACCGTATCGCGCCGTCTGCTATGTTTTTTCAAAAGTGAACGCATTGCGAAGCCCTTATGACAGAACGGACGTCGGTGCGACCACTGATTGGAGTGACGATAAGAATGATGCAACAGTTGTGATATCGTTTTCGAAACGTCTCACCACAGACATCATCATAGAGATGAAATGGCGTGTCGGTTGGAACAGTTTCTTGTCTCATGAATGCAGTAGTAAACGTTTCACCGCAGTGTCTGCATGTAAAGCACGATCCCAGAGAAGAAACAAATTCGAAATCCCTTTTGGTTTTTGCGGTTGCGTTTCTGCAAGGTTAACAAAACTGAGAGAAATCTTCAATAGGTGGGAAGATATTGACTTTTGCCATTTTGCATTGGTAATTACTGAAGAGATTTTAGAAATTACGCTGTTCTAAGAATTTCCAACAAGCACAAACAGAGTGAACCCCCAGATATCGATATAGAATTTCTAAATTAAAGGCTGAATGAGAAAATTAGTGTTGCCAATATCTGCTACTCATATATTGTTTTCGAATCTTCTATGACTTTAGAAGCCCATTACCTGAGTAATCATTGTTCCGAATTCCTGTAGCTGATTTTATTTCTTTCAAATCGTGAATTGAAATCCTGGTTTCCTTAAGAATACAACTGATGTTTCTTTTTTAATCCGTAAAAGCGCAAAGTCCTTATGGTGTAGTAGTATTAAGAAAAAAGTACCAGCTTTTAGGCATGGTCCTTGTCACTTGTGCTTGGATCTAAATTACGACCTCGTCATTTGCTTTTTGCAAAAGATCACGAGCTCACTCTCTGCTAGTGTTTCTGTTTGGTATCCTCCTCGTCTCTTTAACGTGATTCAAAGTCCAAAGTCCTCAAAATTAGCTCACGACGTGGCTTCAGTGAGTGTTTATTTCCTGTGAAATTTGAAGTAACACTACAGCTATTGAAAACGGACATCGTAATTCGAACCACATTGAAGTTACTCTGACTGACTACAGTTATATATGGTACCCTACTTTCCTAACTTCCACAACACGCCAAAGTGAGTACTTTGATCCACGATGTACTTAATATGTCTTCGTCTTTGTCCCAGTTATGTCTCCAGTGGCACCAGGATTCGAACCCGCTGCTAGAGAAGCGAGGTAGCTAAAAACGCACATATTCGCATGAACACTGCAATTCGTCTTTCTAAGCAATATTTTTATGCGCTTTACTTTTACCAACTTCTGCTTTTTGCAAAGTGAATTTTAAATATATTTTTTCAATGGGGCTGTGCATTGGTATCTTAAACCTTTGCAGACCTAGTACATTCCCCAGGAGCTGGTACCACTTTTTAGCGCTGCACCATATAGGCGATACTAATTACATCAAGCAATTTTGACGCACAGTTTCCTCCACAAAGGGAGGCACCTGAGGTCTTGACGGTGCGAACTTTGTTTAAGGATTTATTTTTTCCGAGAGCATCCAAGCCAAACAGACACTCTAAGGATCTTTCATATGCCGTATAATCATGATCATACGGCATGGCCGCTGTCGATTTTCTGCATCAAGAAAATCCACCGAGTTGGACCGGGTCAAACCCGCAACCTTGGGTGTAGAAGGCCAGCGACAAACCAACCACGCCATCCAGCCGGCAATTTTGAATATATGTATATATATATTATTCAATTATAATAACGCACATAGGCTTTATAAAGACATTTTCTTAGAGTACTTTTATAACAATAACAACATGTGTAAGGATTTCTACAATATTCTACAATGATGATGCTCTAAGTGAAGTAAAAATACTAAAACTTACAGACATCAAATTTTAGTATTTTACATGGAAGAAGTGTGAATCATTGATGACTCGTGTTAATAAAGAAGGAAAAGAGTAATTAAAAGGACTTTAAATAATCTAGAGTTTAAAACTTACAATTTAAAAACTAAGTATAATCCAATCCAATTAAATATGGTATGGCTTTATATTGCATTAAAAAGTATATTTATAACAAATCATAGATGAAAATATCTTTATTTGCAATTTTCTCAAGATGCATTTTTTGGTGATTCCGGTACACTTTTCTCAAAATCTACTTTACTGACACAGTGCTGATATTTCGCATATTATAAGATCCACAAATTTTCAACAAAGAAAATGAATTCTCTTTTTCAAATAAACATTCACAAATTTTACATTTACCACAATTTCTGCATAAAATTTAAAGGAAATTTAAAAATTTTAAGAATTTTTATAAATTTATTCTTTTAAATTTCATTTCATTCATTCTATAGATTGTAATGTTTGCAAAAGCTGTGTTAAATTTTATGGCTATATATGCAGTGGATTTTTCGCAAAGTGTACCTAAAGGTAAGAACTTGCCTCGAAAATAAAAAAAAATATTTATTGATTATTTATTGCTCTTACAGATTTATTTGTAATTTAAAATGGAATTCTTTTACATTAACAGGTACATAAGTATACAGATACTTCAACGTAAAGCTTTTACTTCCCCCCGTTGCTTTTAATTCAAGTAAGTGAGAACCATTTAAATTTGGTCTAAAAAAAGTTCATTTTTCCTTGTCGCAGACGTCCCAGTTACCTTAATTAAATATTCCCTACTCTCTCAAGTCTTTTTGATTTTTGTAATACTGCTTTTATGTATAGGCTTGTTTGATTTTGTAAATTCTTTGAATACGACAAAACAAATTCCATCAATTTTACAAAACCGAATATTAAAGGATTTAGTTTTATTTTACTATCGATCTTCACTGTTATTCCTTGTAATTCATAATGTTCCTTATTTTTTAATCTTAATATTCTTATTTGGTGTAGAATACTAATTAAAGAGGGAAATGTAAAGCAGATAGAATGATCTCAAACTTCATATCCCTGCAGATGTAATCTACAATAAATCCACTAGAAAATTTTAAAAATCCCACCGCAAATAGAAAACAATCTTCTGAATCTAATAAAATAAAATCATTACAGGAAAGTGACTGCTTAATAATTATTTATTTTCATCCAAATTCTGATTCAAATTCTCGTCAAAGCAGGTATTATCGCGTTTTTAATTTGATTTAACTCAACCCTCAATGAGTTCTTTACAATGCAATTTGGCATGATACATGTTCTACGAAAAATCTCATGCAGACTTCCTCTTCAACAAATTTGGTTCAAAAACATGTGTCGTAACAAAAATTTGCCAAAAGAAACACCTTATCGCTTACAAATAAAAAATCAAGTACATTGCGCCTTATTGAATATCTGTTTAATCTGTCGTTAAAAAAATGGAAAGAGACAGGATAAACCTGAACATTTAATTAGTTCAGTTAATACTAAAAAGACAGAAAAATATCAATATTAATATCATTTTTGGTGGAAAAAGTAAAGAAATGATTCTTAAAGTACTAATCAAAATTAAATCTGCACATTCGACAAAATGATTATATTAATTCATCACAAAAATTTGTAAAAATATGTATTTTAAATTCTTTACTCATCAGAATTATGGTATTCACAGTTACTTTGTTAAGTATTTATTAAGTATTATTGGTATTTTTAAGTATTTAAGGAGGTTCACGATCACCTAAACAGTTTAGAATGGAAGTGATTGAAAAATCATTTCAGAAAATCATCGTGACGAGTTTTTTGCCGCACATCAGGAAGACCTAGCATTAGTCCTTCCCCACTCAGGTTAACATTGAGGCATTTTCCAGATGTTATTCCTGCTACTGAAAAAAAAATCTAATCCAACGAGACAGTGTGTACTCTGTGCTCTCCTAAAAGAGAGGTAAAGAGGTAAGCCAGTAAGAAAAGAGACTAGAGAGAGAGAGAGAGATACCAGTGTACAGAATGTCAGGTATTACTTTGTGTTGTCTCTTTGTGACGGGTGCTTACGCGTTTCACTAACCTTCTCTCAAATCTTTAAATATTTTATTTATTTTAACCAATCTCCGCCGAGAGCCAAAGTGTGACTTATGCAAACAAGATAGTTTCGGGTTTAGCGAGTTCGAAAAAGATATAAAAGGGCGAAATGAAATGAAGAGAGTGAGGATGACTACGAGGTTGATTAAGAAGGTGATTCTGAGAGATTAGTTTAACTAGTGGAAGTATATTCGCCGGAGAAGACTATTGAAAAAGGTTCATTAATTCGGTTCGGGACGGAACTGAAAGATATCAAAGATTGAAGCCGCTCCTTAGAGCAATCCAGTAATAGAAAAAACCTGCCTTAAGAAAAAGGTATCAGGTCAGTTATTTTCATAAATTAGATATAAATGCGTAGTTTGATTGTATACGTTATTCTCCGTGGTTTCAGTTAGTATTCCGTCGTTCATAATCAGATTCTTCTCGCACTCCACTGTAATTTTTGTTCTTATAGTCTGAATAATATTTGTGTATTTCTCAATTAAGAAAGATAAATAAATAAGATTGATTTATTAATTTGGTTGTAATTAATTATGGATCCAACATATTCAGATTTAGATAATATGCGAAGGGGAGTTAATAATCATAGGGTAGTGAAAGACTACGACACCTTGTTTCAAAAACTATATACAAAAACTAATATTTAACTTTTTTTAGTTGCCCGAGATAACTCGGGATAGTAAACTAATGTTAAAACTAAATGCTTTTACACCTATAAAAAATTAAAAATTCTACTTAAAACTTGCATATTTGTTTTGTTTCGTTTCCTTGTATTTAATAATAAAATAAAAAGATGTGATGATTTTTTGCAACTTTTTTCCAAAACAAGGTTAACAGGTTAAACAGTTAACAGGTGTTAAGGTTAAGGTTAACAGTTTCCTCTTTTAATTTCCATAAACATCACATCTCAGCTATTCGGCTACCGATAGATCCTGGTTCCTTTTTAGTAGTCATTTTGGCCTTTTGTACATCAATTCTTAATTTCTAGTAAATAGTTTTAATTAATAAAATATTTTTTTTTGCAGCATTAACTCGAATTTTGAGCAGCTCGTCGTCGAATAGTTGCTTCAAGCCTATACACCAGGGTTGGCAACCTTTTAGCTGTGACGTGTCAAAAACCAATCTACCAATTATGAATTCAGTGTGCCAGCCACACAGTCGAGCATTTTTAAACAATTCGATTCCCGCCAATTTGCACGCAGTTAGATAATAAAGTTCAATAATATAGATTTACAGTTTTATTAACATTAGTTTTGCATCAATTGAAAATATTTCTTAAAAATAAAAATAAACAGCATAAAATATAACTATTCTTCAGCCAAATTTTTTAAAAACACTCGAAATTGTACATATAGTATTCATTTTTAAAATTTTTTTATTAAAATAAGATAGAGAGAGGGAGAATTTATCACACGCAAAAATATAAGTACTTTCCCTTCATTAGTTAAATATAAGATAAATAAAATTTTTCATACGAACCTAGTGGCATCGCTCTACTTTCATATCGCAAAAAATGGGGTGTAATTTGTGACTTTCACTTTGACATGATTCTGAGCATTCAGTTGTTAAACAATTTCTTTGCCGGACAATGAAATATTTTCGTTTGAGGAAAGATATTTTACTTCTACAGTGGGTACAAAAAGTATTTGCAACACATGCATTTTGTTCACAATTTATAAGAAAATGCATTAAGAAATACAAAATTGGCATTTTAAAAATAAAATAAGCCTATTCGTTTAAATTAATTACAAAAAATACAATAATATTAATAAAACCATTTTTGCAACAATATTAAAATATCTTATGTCAAAAAAGTATTTGCACACTCAAATCAAACTTATAAATTTGCCTTTTTTTGCTAATTATTTGACAGTCATCCCGCAGTAAATAACATACGTAAGACGACTATAAAAGGAGGTATTGTCGAAACTTTATCAGTAGATTGTCGATTTCAAATTGTAATGGCACCTAAGAAATCTGAATTGCCAATTTCGTTGCGAGAAAAAATTGTTTCTCTACGTGAAAATGGCCTAAGTTATCGAGAAATAGGTAAAAAAGTAAATGTTTGTTTTTCTACTGTTCGGTATGTTATAAAACGTCATAAAGAAAGAGGATCTACATCAAATAACTTGCGCTCTGGATGCCCAAAGAAACTTTCACTGCGAATTAAGCGAAAAATCATAAGAGAAGCATCGAAAAATCCATTTGTTAGTGCAATTACATTAGCCAATGATGCCGCTTCAACATCTGGAGTTCAAATCTGTGCCCAAAGTGTTCGAAATGTCCTGCATGATGCACAAATTTATGGGATATCTCCAAGGGAAAAACCTCTCATAACTGAACGAAATAGACTGAAGAGACTTGAATTCGCTAAGGAATATATCAATAAGCTAATTGATTTCTGGAAAAATGTCATATTCTCCGACGAGAGTAAGTTCAATATCTTTAAATCAGATGTCAGGAAATTAGTTTGGAGGGAACCTTGTACTGCTTTTCATACCAAAAATGTGTTACCTACAGTTAAACATGGAGGAGGTTCTGTTATGATTTGGGGGTGCATGGCTAGCAAAGGGGTTGGTAATTTGTGTTTCATTGATGGGAATATGACAGCTCGAACCTATATTGATGTGTTGAAAGATAACTTGCCACAAAGTGCAATAAAATTGAGTATCAGTAATTCGTACTATTTTCAGCAAGACAATGATCCCAAGCACACTGCCGTATAACTAACACGTATGTGGTTGCTTTATCATGTATCCAGAAAACTTGCCACTCCACCACAATCACCAGACTTAAATCCATTGGAAAATTTGTCGAATTCTGTGGATTTAAAAATA
>BMAO01010897.1:0-167855 GCA_019973975.1 Trichonephila clavata
AGGGCCGGGATACTTTAAGTTGTTTAGTCTCATGTTTAAGTAGTTTAGAGTCTCGTGGAGCATTTTCTCATAAACGTGGCGTGTTGTTTTAATATAATGTGATTACCTTTTAAATTTATTTGATTTTTGTATTCCTTGCATTCCTGAATAATAACATAACTCATAGCAATCGTCATTGACCCCTTAGGACTTAATTTAGCTATTATGGAGAAAATTGAAAATAAGAAGAAAAAAAATTACATTTGCTTATACCAGTGATTCTCAACTTTTTTTTTCTGTTGCGGAACATTTTTTACAGTTTCAAAATTTGGTAGCAGACTAGCAATAAAATATTTAAAAAGAATTTTAATTCCTATAATCTGGGGTGGGCATTAAGTCGAATCGCGATCGACCGCTGGACTAACAAGGCATTTTGGGGTGACCGTCTGAAGATTAACAGTTCGTAATTATATACTATAATATTCAAAATTGGTTCACAGTATGCAGACTATAAACTACGAGAAACTAAATTTAAATAAAAATGTTGTTTCTTAATGTATTTTGAATTGTTTTCCTAACAAAAATGCAACGTTTGATATTATTATATTTGTGCTATTATTACATTTGTATTTAGTATTTTGCTTTAAACACCGTGTCATAACTTTTTTTATGTAGGTAAGTGCATATTTTGATATTTTTTTTGGTTAAAATAAATATTGTAGATATTTTTTCTTATAGCTCACCACACTTTACACCACTGGGTAAGACCGCAACACCTTTAAATAGAAGTAGCCCGTCACCCTGGAAAAGTTTGCCTACCCATAATGCAATAGGTGAATATACCACTGAGAGAATGCCCTAAATTAAAGATAGCAAGGTCTATGCAAATTGTGTAGCGCTACGCATCATTTTATGAGCAAGTGAGAGCGCTGTGGAAACAGCACACAGTAACAGCGTCATTTATCCGAATCAATGTGAGGATCCGGACAACCGTTCGGATAACCGAAAACCGAATGCAATCCATGCAGTTATATGAATACTTGAGAACTATACGAATATTGAAAATCATCCTATGTCGGGAAAACGTGCTTAAAAGAAAAGCCAAAATTAGGTGCGAAACGTCGCAATTTAACCTTGATTCGTGAAAATAATCACTTATTTTTTCTCTGTACCTATTGTACACCTCCGTTTTCATCCACTGCAATGTCTCTGATTCTCTTCAGCAGCAGTAGTTGAGTAAGATAGCATCTCTGATTGTTGTTCGTACCTACTCCATAGCTGTTTCTAACGAATGAAACACATCAGCATTTTGATGGACCTTGCTACGTTTCGTTTGTTGCCTGGTCTGTGCTCGTCTTCATCGTTCATCGTTGACAGGTCGGATTCTTCGTGCATGGAAGTTACTATCTCCTCATTATTTAGCTTTTCAATCCAC
This sequence comes from Trichonephila clavata, assembly GCA_019973975.1. Classification (NCBI taxonomy): domain Eukaryota; kingdom Metazoa; phylum Arthropoda; class Arachnida; order Araneae; family Nephilidae; genus Trichonephila; species Trichonephila clavata. The sequence continues at coordinate 1,415 of BMAO01010897.1, forward strand.
AGTTTTTCTGCATCGTATGCTATCCAGGTTTCTACATCAACAAAACTCAACAAAAAGAGCACGTATACACTGACAAACTGACCTAATATTCCGAGCAGATGTTTACCAAATCACACAACTGAAATTCCCCAAATATCCCTCACCTTGAATTTTCCGGTCTTTTTTGACCGCACAGAAAACAAATGTTCAGCATTGCATTGTTCGAAAACGTATCCGGACTTTGGTTCGGATATTTGACGTTTCGGATAATAAACGTTCGGATAAACGACGTTCTATTGAGTACAATGTACAATGTTTATATAACGAGTACAATGGCTGCTTCGAATTAGTTATTGGAATTACCACTATTGGTAAACTGATTGATTTAGACGCTTTCGATCGAGGACAAATCGTAGATGCGTGACGCAAGGGCCATTTAATTTCCGAAATCGTCAGATATCTAGGATTTTCAAGACCGACAGTGTCAAGAGTATACAAAAAATACATGGATGGTGGACAAAAAACTAGTGGTCGATCATACTGGAAAGGACAATTAGCCTTGACAGTGAGTGATGAGAGACGGCTCAGGCGTATTGTACGTAGCCAGCGAAGCCAAACATTAGCTCAAATTACCTACCAGTGCTAGTCGTACAGTCAGTAAACGGACTGTGCAACGCTCGCTTCATCGAATGGGTTTCAGGAGCCGTCGACCTACGAGAATGTCATTGCTCAATGCTCGCCATCGGGCTGCACGTCTTGCCTGGGCAAGAGAGCACAGGCGTGTAGAGGATTGGAAACGAGTAGCTTGGAGTGATGATTCTCGATTCCGACTATTTAACGATGACGGAAGTCTGAGAATATGATGTTAGGCTTCTGAAACCATGGATCCTGCATACCAGGTTGGAATTGTACAAGGTCATGGTGGCTTAATCATGGTCTGGGGTGGTTTTCATGGCACTGTTTGGGATCTTTGGTGTATGTGTCAACCTCCCTCAATGCAATTTGGTACGTCGAGCTGCTGAATGATCCCCTCCATCCGTTAACCGCACGGTAATGGAGTTTTCCAGCAGGACAACTGTACCTCTTACAAGTCCCGGTTGGCTACTGGGTGGTTAGATGAGCATTCCTCTGATTTTTCTGTCATAAATTGGCCCCTTAGTAGCCCAGACATGAATCCTATTGAGCATCTTTGAGTTGTTTTTGAACAAGGCGTGAAAGGCCATCACACAGTACCAACGAACCTTACTGAATTATAGACAGCTTTAGCCAACATTTGGCAAATGATTCTCGTAGAACGGTACTAGACGCAGAAAGAAGAAACGACATCTGAAGCACTGGTCATGTAGTGAATTTCTCATTCAGAAAGCACTTTGTAGAGTCGGCGTTTTCTCAGAATACCGTATTACGTCTCGAAAAAGAAAAAATGCTTACCTGCAAGGGTTGGAATTCGAAAGAGGAAATATCGTTGCCTATCGAAAGTGTGAATTATCGTTTAGTGAAATCGAACGCCGCATTGGTCGAAATCGAACCACTATCGTACGAATATGGAACCAGTGGGCTGCTGAGGGTCACACTGAACAACATCATGCAGGATTTCTACGCCCTCCCATGACCAACACCCGATAGGTCAGACATATTGAGAGATCAGCCCTGTAAAACCATTCAACCACATCTTGGACCATTAGTCAGGAAATGGGTATGTTTTCTGCACCCTCAGTATCCGTTTGAAAGCTGTAACGACGTTTTCAGCAGCAAGGACTGTCAACACGGTGGCTACCCTTGACAACGCAACATAGAGATGGACTGAGACTCTGGTGAACCGAACGACAAAACTGAATACAGGAATTGCACACTGTCGTCTTTTCAGACGAGTTGATGAAGATATTGAATTCAAATTCATTAAAACCTTTAAGCAGGATACCATATTTAACCAGGGACGTCTTAAGACTTTTTGAGGCCCTGAGCCCAGAGTTTTTTTGAGGCTTTGGGCCTCTATGTAAAAGTAGGCTCTTCCTGTGATCTTTAAAGGAGGACATTATAAAGCCTGTTTTTTAAAATACTTGTACAGATTGTAATATGTAACAAATAAATGTGCGCGACTCACAATTTCATAAACAGACTTGACTTTTGGCCGCATTTCAACTAAATGTGCTGAATTATTGTTTATGGTATTAGGACTAAACCTAGCCGTGGACAGGGATCATCACATAATAATACAGTCTTGCCACTTTTGCCAATTGACATGCAGTTTGAAATTCCCTGATTTTCGGAGAATAGGTACGGAAATAATATTTGACTACTAAATTTATCCGGATCATGATCTTATTAACCACTTGCCTGATTACGCAAAGTTATCTCGGTGTCATATATATTGCAGTTAATTTTTATTCCGAGAAAACTCGGGTGAAGCAGAATTTGTCAGTACGATTTGTTTTACGGTGTTTTTATTAGACCAAGGAAATGAAAATAAATATTCAGCTTTGATTGGCAGTTTGCAAAGTTTTGTTGGTTTCATGGATCTTTTTTGGCAGGGTAAGTCACGTGTTTTCTCTACTGTATAGTACACGTCGGCTGATGGATTAGTAATGTCTAAAGAAGGACAGTTCCGTTGAAAAAAAGTAAAATTATGGTGATGATCCAAGAAAGTGAAAGCGTTGATTTTTCAGAGAGTGATTATGGTGGACTTTGAAAGTAGTGGGAAGTGATTCGTTTGTACTTAGCCTACATTTTGTATTGTAAATCAGGAGGTTTACGATCACCTTAACGATTTAGAATGGAACTGAGATTGAAAAAATAATTTCAGAAAATCACCATGAAGAGTTTTTTGCCGCATCGGGAGGACCCAGAATTAATACTTCATCACTCAGTTTAACCTCCGCGTATTTTCCAGATGTTATTCCGTTGCTGAAAAAAAAATCTAACTCCACGAGACAGTGTACTCTGTGCTCCCGCAAAGAGGAAAGCCAGTAAGAAAAGAGACAAGAGAGATACCAGTGTACAGAATGTCAGGTATCACTTTGTGTTGTCCCTTGCTTAAAAAACTATCATACAAAAACTAATATTTAACTTTTTTAAATTTGCCCGAGATAATCGGGATAGTAAACTAATATTAAAACTAAATGCTTTTACACCTGTAAAAAATTAAAAATTCTACTTAAAACTTGCATATTTCATTTTGTTTCATTTCCTTGTATTTAATAATAAAATATAAAAAAATATGATAATTTTTTGTAATATTTTTCAAAAACATTTCTAAGGGAAGCATTTAAGTATGAGTCGAGAACGAAATGAGGCCCCCACCGAGGTCTAGGCCCCAGGCTCAGTTGGCCTCTGCCTTCAGACGTCTTTGTATTTAATAGTAATTTTTTAAATAAAATGTTTAATGTGTTTCAAAGTTTGTGCTTGAATAGTATAATTATTATTAGAAATTGGTAATCTACTTAAAGCCAGCATCTTTTAAAAAAAAGAATTTGTCTCAAAATTTTCTCTTTTACAGTATTTAAAAACGCATGTAAAACATGTTATGTGTGTGTGCATTTGTAAATTAAAATAAATTTAAAAGGAGCTCCTTGGTTTCTTTAGAAAAGGATTAAAAAAAAAAATCGCAGTGATTTAAGAATGATCCATCGCCTTAAAAAGCTGGATAATGAATCATCGTTTGCGCGCTTTTTGAAGCGATAAACTCTATCATTATTTATAACGATATCACTTCTCATATATGACGAATTTAAAATATTGAACAGCATTTCAAAGTGCTTTGAAATAACTGTTTAAAATTAAATTGAAGTGATTTTCTCTTAACTTTAAATTAAGATTAATATGCCCTTGTTTTATACTTATGTTCTTTGACAGTTTTGTAAGTAAAAAAAGATGTAGATAATCTATTAATATTAGAATGTAACCTTTAAAACACAAAAATTTGTTCACATTATGAGTATGATTGATGCTTCCAATCCATTTTGTTGAGTATCGCAGAAATAAAATCGTTTCTCAGAAGTTTGTAGTGATTCCTCTTTTTAGAGTTCATTGAATTCTAGTTTCTTTATTCTCTTTTTGAGATAAATTTTGTTTAAGTAGGATCCCCAAAACTCAGCAGTCCGGATATGTCCGACGCAGATATTGTTGCTGCTGTCACAGTTAATTAAAAAAATGTCGGAAAATGATGAAGATATTAACGTTGAGGACACAGTACAAACTCCTAAAATATCACATAGTGAGCGACTCAAGACTGTCGAAACTCGAAAGAGACACTTAACTCGAAACAAAAATCGCTTTACACGAAAAAATTTTCCTTCTGGAAATGAACAAAATACGGAAAACACCAGCTGGATGGGACTGTACTACTGTATTACGGGAAGGATTCATTGCACTTGATTATGATAATGCGTGTACATGCCAAATCATGGCAGACAAAGACATTTTGGAGTTTGTTCAAAGCTCAAAAAATATTATTGATGAAGATTCCAACAGCAAAAATGAAATGAACGATACAGCTCCTGTTTCCACGTCTTCCGAAATGAGGAGCATCATGAAAATTATGCACAGATATTCAAACGTACATTCCAGTGGTGAAATGAATAGCAAATTGTCAACAGGGAACAATTTGATGCTAAAAAAAATGCAATGCAATGCAAAAAAAATAATAATACAGAATCAAAAAAGTTTTTTCTAAAAACTAAATAAATGCTTTTTCCCCCCTTCAAAAAACTTGTAACGAGTCTATTCGGGAGATATTTCCTACTAATCCTCTTGGGGAAACTTTGGGGCGGGCTAGCATATACTTTAATTCAAAGCCTTTCAAGAAGAACACGAGATATATGTAAATTAGTTTGACTATATTAAGTCTATATATATATAGGTTTTGTAGATGTGTGAGAGAAGGAGCCGTGAAGCTGCTAAGTAAGTGTGCACATCGAAGTATTTGATTCACAAACCTAGCGCACGTTGAGAAAGTAATTGCTGAGATTAAATTTTTGATAGAAGATTTAAGATAGTATAATCAGAATTGGCTATCGGTTCATTAGTGCTTGTTCTCCTTATCTATTTCTGGTAGTCGGGCTTACTTAGAGTTGAATATTAGGAATAATCGACGCTTTAGATATCACTCCTAGGTTTCTTCTTATAGTTTCACTTGTGATTAGTTAAGTGTGTGTTCGAAGTCTGAATAAATCTAATTGTTATTATGGAGTTTGTTGTGATGCTTTGTTTCCCCCACACACCTAGAGACGTGCAGGACAGAGAGAGAGGGGGGGGGAGCCTGTTAGCTCCCTCCCCCACAAACTTCATATATAATTTTGTGTTAAATATTATTAAGTTCTTGGGGATGTTTTTGTTTTATTCGTTTTTATTAAATACATGCATATATACACATTTATGTAAAGAAAATATATTCTAATAAACTGAATTTTAGTGAATATATGTTTTTTTTTATTTCGCAATATCTTTAAACATGAAAAGATAATTTAGTCCCCCCAGTTTCGGACTAAATGATTTACACTGTATTTAAATTGAATGTCTATATATATAAAGGAGAAAAGCGACTGACTGACTGACTAATCACGATATATCCGGAACTATTCAACCTACAGATTTGAAATTTGGTAGACATGTTCCTTTTATGGAGTAGAGATCAGCTAAGAACGGATTTTGTGAAATTCGAATCGCAAGCGGCGTTAAGGGGCGTTATAAATAATTGTTTCCATTTTTAAACTACTCGATGTACAATCTTGAAATTAGGTAAACAGATTCCTTTCATAGAGTAGAGATCCCCTACAAAATGAGTTCGGGGAAAATTGACCCCCAAGTGACATTGCGGGGGCTTAGGGGCGTTATAGATAATTATTTCCATTTTTAAACTATTAGACGCACAGTCTTTAAATTTGATAAATAGATTCCTTTCATAGAGTAGAGATCAGATACAAGATGGTTTTTGGGAAAGTAACTCCCCAAGTGGCGTTGCGAGGGGAGGGGGGGGGGTTAAAGGCGTAATAGATAAATATTTTCGTTTTTAAACTACTTGACCAACCTGCTTGAAAATTAGTAGACATGTTTCTTTCATGGAGTAAATATCCGCTACAAAATGGGTTTTGGGAAAAATGACCCCCAAGAGGTGTTGCAGGGGGTTAAGGGGACATATAAATAATTATTACGATTTTTAAACTATTAGACGCACAGTGTTGAAATTTGGTAAGCAGATTCCTCTCATAGAATACAGATACGCCACAAAATGCGTTTCGTGAAAATCGACTCCCAAGTGGCGTTGAGGAACGTAAGGGACGCATATTTTTCAATACAATTGAATTCTTAATGCTAGGACTTAAATATCAAAAATTTATTCATATATATAACCAACAAAAATTTGTAAAACATCATGAAATACCCAGCGAAGCGGGCGGGTAACAGCTAGTATAACTATAAAAGCAACAATATTTTTAATTTTGGTAAATATTTAATGTAAAATCCGTTGTATAACGCGCGCACTTATATTTCCAAGCTGCATTTTTAAATTTTTGTACAGTCGATTTTCGATAATTCGAAGTTGGAGGGACCAATAAAAAACTTTGAATTAACAAGAGTTCGAATTATCAAGAGGGTAGAAAAAAACTCCCAAAATACACGAATAGAATTTTTTTTATAACACATTTAAATTTGAAATTATGTAATAAAACAACAATTGTTCATATGCCAAAAATTGTTTTAAAGTAATTTTTTTAAAAAGTACTTATAAATATTAGACAGAAGTTATAAAAGTCCTGTTTTTAAAGAATACATTCATACAAAATCCTACGCATCTCTTCTCAATAGGGGACCATCCTTTCTGAACAAATGTGTAGCAAGGCTAAGTGTTAAGACAAAGATATGGACGGCTAACCCCAGGTGCGGTTGGTCTATTGTCCATTTGAAGAAGGAAAGCAATAAAAGTGTATTTTAACCTGATGAATTGGAAAACTCTCAGACAAATGGTAATTAAAAAGGTTACGTTACAGGGGAGACACACAAAGACAATACAACGCAAATTTTGTAAGCTCCAACCTGTTTGTTAACAGGACTGTACATGCCAGTGAGTGTTCGAATTGTCGAGTGTTTTGTAAGATAACTTCGAATTATTGCGTGTTGTAGTCTGGCCAGCCATAAATTTTACTTCGAATTGTTGAGTGCACCCAAACGTATTTTTTTAATTCGAATTATTAAGAGTTTTTCAAGGGACTGAACATATACTTCGAATTATCGAGAGGTTCGTATTATCGAGAGTCGACTGTATATATTCGCCGTATAACACGCACTCCGTTTCTTACGAAGAAACGTACATTTTGTATTTACACAGTGCTCTTATGTTCTGAAGCCATTTATCCAAGGTATTATCCCAGGTTTTTGAAAAATAGTATACTTTTAGAATTACAACTCTCGCAGTTCATTAGGTATGTGTCAAATCTTTAAAATAAACAATATTTCGGCTTATATAGAAGTCTAATTTTATTCATGCTCGTCTTCTTAACACGCTTTTATAAGTTTCACGTGCATGTAACGAAATCTTACCCACTTTAACAGGCCGAAATTTTGCACTCTAGTCAAGGACCGATGTCAATACAATAATTTCATAATTTTGTTCCATTGTCCTGATCACGATCATCAGGAATAACGATTTTCAGATTTAGTGACTAATTCCATATACCACTTTCCGATTTAATGACTTATTGCATATACCATTTTCAGATATGGTGATTAATTCCATATACCATTTCCATATTTGGTGACTAATTCCTGATTTAAGGTGTAACCCTAAAAGTGAATACACTTGGGCATAATACAAATAAAACAAACAAAAAAGTGCTCTTTAAGGGAGAAAGGGGATGATGAATGCCCAGAGGAACCGAGCTCACCCGAAGAGGGTTTAGAGCTTACTGTGGGTGCTTTGAACTACATTTTTACACTATCTCAGCATTTCGGAATAGAACTAGTAAGAAATTATAACAATTTATTTTGAGCACCCTAAAATCTTACCCCAATGACATTAATTTTCTCGTTAATCCTTTTATTCTTATAGTACGAATTATATTTTTACTTTTTAGCTCGATTCACTATAAAAGCGTGTTTTTTAGTTTTTTTAAACTATAATTTATTTTATTATTTTTAATGCTATCATTTTTATACCCGGTATATTACGTGCATCCGTAAATTTCAATCTTAGTTTTTGTGTTAAAAGTGCGCGTTATACCCTGGATTTTACGGTAAGTTTTATGAACATTTACAAATTTGATAATTAGTTAATTCGATAATTACTGATTATATTTAACAATTACTTATATTTGACACACACTCACACATTGCCATCAAAGATTCTCATCAGTTCGACAACAGTTCGCAATGATATTTAAAGCTGTAAATATTTGCAATAATAATACCTAATAATTATTTACAAAGTACCCTTTATTATATAAAATTACTCTTTAAAAGTTTAATTTTATTTGAAAATAATATTTGCCTATATTATTGCGGTTTCCCCCTACCCGATGGATTAAAAACGACATGTGAAAGACCGCACCTCCAAATTACTTCCTCAAACACAACCTTAGCAGTTACGGGTTAAATTTTAATTATTCATATCGCTGACGATTACCTTTCAGTCCTTATGAACAGTGATCACACTTCTAACGTTTTTCCAATTATCTATGGGGTGGTTGGAACAGTGCACCAAACCAAAGTTCAATGCTGTAACTGATGACGCTGTGTTCAATATCCTATTCAAAATCCTGTTATCAAGCCGAAATCCTACAAGCGTGAGGAAAAGAAAAATATAAATCAATAGTAATGCGGATGCTGAGATTTCCGGGTAAGGCAAAACGAAGGCCACGCGACTGACCCCTGCGAGGGGTGACTGGGATGACCACAATGTGACTCACCGGTAAATAAATCCCTATCTATCGTGCCCACAAAAAAAATGTCGCCCACGTTTGCTTCATAATAACTATAAATAAAAGAAACGATACATTTCTCTTCCCTTCACCTTGAGCTTGGGTTTCAAGATCATAGGTTAAGTGATAGAAAACATGCAATGAGTTGATTAGCTGCATTTTGGCGAAGAGTGGCTCGGTGGAGTAAAGGCTGGACCACTGCGCATGTGTGCTAACCGGCTAATGGTTTTTGACACTTATTTAGGTTTGGAACCATTTATCTTGTTGTGAAGTGGTCTTCATCAAATGGTGGGTTCCGGAAAATATGAAGAAGTTTATTTTATTTTAGACGAGTCTATTTGTCTGGGTTAAATATGGTCATGCGAAGATACGTCATGGAAAATGTATGGTATTAAATTTGTGCAAGAAGATCTCTTTCATTTGTTGGAAATTGGTGTAGTTTCAACTGCTTTTTTCTTTGAAATTGATAAATCTTCAGAAGACAGTAGAGTTCAGTGGCGTAACAGAGAACATTTGGGCCCTCCTGCAAAGTCAGGTGTTCGGCCCCCTAGAACTCAGGCCCTTCCCCTCGCGACTTGGGGGGTGTACGTTACGCCATTGGTAGAGTTCCAAAACTCGGGTCTCGAAAACCCAGCAGCCCGGATAATTTGGCCGCACCCTTGCAGGTCGAAAAAATCCAACGTGCAGACCAGTGGTGTAAAGTACACCCCCGCATCGAAGGGACAGGATTCTAGGGGGAAAGTACGTATTTAACAAATGTATATAAATAAAAAACAACTTATGTTAATTTATCTTAAAACCAGTGTAAATGGAATGCTGACGTCTAACTAGCATATGATTATTCAGGTTAACTTAAATCTTTATCACAAATTCATCAAAAGGTGTTTTATTCAATGGCGCTGTCATCCAGAGGAATAATATCATCTGAAATATACCTCTATAACAAAAATTAATTAATTAAACTTAATTAATGAATTAATGTTTGAAAAACAGTATTAACATCGTGTCTTCCCCTACAAGTTTTAGAAGATGTATTTGAACTTGAGTGGATGAATAAAAAGTATTTCACTAATGATTGAAAATTTGAACAAGATATATATATATATATATGTATATATATATTTATATAAAAGAAAGAGTGAGCTATAGTAGGAATTGAAAAATAGAGTGGTAGTATCTATTGGTTATGTTAAATGTAAATTTCAGAATGGATAAAATATTTAAGAATTATTACTTAGTGTAAACTATAAGAAAAGTAATCTTTATATTCATAACTATACCACTGACAAGATGACTTAATAATCTTATTGTTGCGGGTGTATGTGAAAAATAAATCAAAAATTAAAAAGAAGATTAATATACTTATGATATACTCCTATGTATGCTCTTACGAAATTTATGGGACAATATCTCTCTTTTTACACAACAAAGATCTTATAAATTGTACGTGTTAAAATATATATACCTAGCTATTTTCTCTCTAAAGTTTAAATAAAAACGGTACCAGAATTCGTCTCGAAAGTGTTCCCCTTTTTTAGGTGTAAGCAGAAAGATCAGAAAATCTATATGATTTAACCCGGCATCACTCGCATGAAAAAAATGACCTAAAGTTCTCGCGCAGGGTGTGTCATACCCAAGGGTGTTTACATTGTGTTTTTACCGTAAAATTTGTATACAAAGGTTAGAAAGGAAGAAAAGTAGGAAGTACAACATGTTTAATACATTTTTCACTCATAAATTTAGTTTTTCTGTTCTTTTTATAAGGGCATTCAGTGCATTGTTTATACACTCCTTGAATCGCGTCGTGAGTGAGTGCGATGTTTTCACTGGATCTTAATTTTTTTTAAAATCTGTATCTTTTGTTGATTAATATTGTTACAAATTTTGTGTAATGAACTCTTAAAATAGTGTAAATAATTTATATCTGGATGTGTGATACGTTAATATTACTTTCTGTTGTATTTATTTTATTCTAAAGTTGTAATATTCGCAAGCAACGCCGTTCCATACATTATAATGGCGATTCAATGAAAACATAGCCAAATTTTGGCGATAGAGCCAAGTTGCTATCCTTTTTGGCGACCATGTTGGCAACTCGGCAATTGATTGAACGGTGCAGAAGTTAATATACTGTAGCGCCATCTGGTGGAAAGATGCAATACAGATGATAGCACAAAAACCTTCTCCACAAAAAAAATTCATTTTCATGCCAACTTTCATAGTGATCGGTTGAATGGTATTGGAATGAAGCAATTTCATTTTTCAAACATTCATTTATTTATATATAGATAGATAGAGAGATATTAGATTTGACCCATTACAAACATTTATTGCAGTGGCGTAACGTACACCCCCCGGATTGCGGGGGGCTCAGGAACTCTAGGAGGCCCAACGCTTGACTGACGTTAGGTACGTATTTGGGCTTGGGGAGTTTGCAGGGGGGGGGGGGTCCTAATATTCTCCATTACACCTCTGATTTAAAACAGAATGAAAATTTAAAACAGAATGACTTGTTATTATTGTTTTCATTGTTTTTCATGTACACAAACATCTATAATGTAATCGCAATAATGAAATAATCAAATAATGATTAACTTAATTAATGATATATTTGCTTTTGAACTCTTTCACTTAGTTTTTGCAAGTTGATCTGAAAGGGTGTATTTGCGAATCGTAACTGATGTAGTTCGTAAAATTTGGGCCTGATTTATATTCAATACATTTCATTTTCGAAAAAAAAAGAAGAAAAAAATAAACGAGCCTTACACACAGTAGTCGCATATGATGTGTAACATCTGACATGTTATTGTGGTAAATACGCCAATAGTAACTTAAATCCTAAAAAAATTAATCGGGTAGGATTGGAAATAATTTTCTTTCGAGTAATTATACCTTTAATGAAAATTTTATTTAATTAACACAAGCAAAAATTGCATTACTCCTTCTTATTCAATTTGGGGAACAGTGGAGACTAGTGATAACTGTGGTGCAGTAGCTAGCTGAGGACCTTGTCAGATAGTTCACTTGGATGGGCCGTGAATATTCCGAGTGTGACGTCAAAAACCCCCAGAGTTAGTGCGATTTAAAAAAATTTAAAATAGTTAAATAAAATAGCAGTGGGCACCCAGCAACTGGAAACCCAGCCAGTTAGTAGAAAAAAAGGAGACAAATCGAACACAGCAGGTCCTGGGCCTGTAGGTGCAAACGGAGCAGAGATAGGGCAGAAAGAAATAACGAAACTAACTCCGGGAAGTTAGTTTTGTTATTTCTTTCTGGCATCAGTGTCGAGAACGAACAAAGAAAACCCGAACTAAACAAAGATGGGAGAATTCCCCAGGTATCATCATCCCACCTCACTTAGTTCGTGAAGTCTCCAAACCTACAAACTCCATAGGATTAACATGAGATTTTAAATTTTATTTGGTTTGTCATCCTTGTTGTAGTCCAATAAAAATCCAAAATTCATACAAATTTGTTACATTGCAGGTCATGTATTTTTTTTAGCAAAAAAAAAAAAAAAAAAAATGTTCTTTGAATTTATTGTGACACTCCAAAAGCCCATTTCTTTCTTTTTTTCATATATGAAGTAAAAATCCTTTTATAAATACTACAAACTGTGTAATATAACATTTTTGAAAATAAATATCTCGGAAAATACATTTTTACAAGCTAAGTATTTAAGAAAAAATAATAATTAATCAAGATCTGTATGAGAGATAATTTAAAGTCGTAAGTAATCGGACAACACACCAACTTTTACTTCATTATAAAACTTACATCTGGGCTCGGGTGTTAAAGCTGCAGTGGTATTTTAACACATTTTTTTGACATACCAAGCAGGATTTCTTTTTATTTTATAGCAGTAAATTATTCTCTACTCACGTTCAGAAATCTTAGATCAGAAACAAAAAACAGAGATAATTGCCAGAGGAAATTTCATGTCATTGGATCTCTAAATCATTCTAAATATCCCATGATTGGTGTGGACAGAAATCTGTACGCCCACAACTAATTATAAAGGAAAGAAGAAAAGGGTGAAATAAAAGTGACTATCTAAAATCCCGACTATATTTCATTTTTAAGGCAGGGAAGCCAACTTTTAAAAGATTTTATCTTCTTGAACTTTGAACCGCTGTTGAGAACTTGAGCGGCTTCAGAATCTAACCTTAATCGAAAGTGATTGTGAAAGTTCGCGTGATATGTTTTGAATATTTAAAAGAGTTGAAAGATATACGAATATAATTAGATATTTTGTTAGAGTGCTATAAATTTTCTGCTTTCATAAAGCCAGAATTCTAACATTTCTTTTCATCTATTTTATATATATAATAGGCTTCCAACTTGTGGTTTCAACAATGCCGTCTGTGTTTTATTCAAATAGTCATTTTATAACTGCTATAAATATTTTATGGCAACTTATATGAGTAGTTTTATTGATTGTTTTAGACAATAGAATTCTACGTATCGTCATGTTTTTATGTAATGTTTGAATTTTGAGGTTTTGATGCAAAAGCCCCATGTGATACTTTGTGGTGCCCGGGGATTTTATAATTGTTTCAATAAATAAAAAAGGAAGGGATAATCTAGGATCTAGGTTTTTTCTCATTTTAATAAAAGCCAGGAATGATAATTACAGTACAGTAATACCTCGACTTAAGGGAGTACGGAGCAAAGCGATTTTCAAATCTCAGTTTGATATTTTATTTTTTAAATCACTGAAACTCAGTGTCAGTTTTGAATTAATCTGACCTTTAAAAGTGGAGAAAAATTGAGTTCAAAAATTCCGTTATATGCAAGTGAAGCTTATAAAAGGGTGTTTATAAATATTGAATCAAAGAATATCTAAAAGCCGGTTTTATTATATGTGTACATTCTCTGGTATTGAATCTAAAAATAATTATTCCATTTATGAGAGTATAATGGTTTTTCTGGTAAAGCTGCAATAGCAATTTGATGCACAATTGTCTATTAACTCTAATCTTGATTATAATGACGGATATATATATATATATATGTTATATTTTAATGCAATTTATCCCATTCTCTTATAAATGAGAGAAATTACCAATTAATATATAAAACCCAATAAAAATTTATCTTTCACCGCATTGTTTACTCGAAATTCTATCACTTTTACTCCCCGATAAATAAAAACGATTGATGCACCTCTATTTTCAACCCCTTTCTGCGTAAAACGAATCCCATATCTCATAAAGCCAATCTGCGACGTACAAAACGGCTTTTCATTTCGTTGAAAGCAATGAAAACTAGCATGTGTTGCTGTCGCCTACGCCTGGGCACGAAAGCCCGCTGCGATGTGTCACGATTTCTCAAACCGCCGTCCCCCGCTGAGTCGGCCCATTGCTGTGTTCACAAACCGTGCGTCACATCTAATGACCATTTGAGCTTTGTATATCGTCTCGTCACGTTTCCCTGTCGTATTTCACGGAAGAAATGCCTTTTAAAGGTTGTCAACGTGGTCAGAAATGTGACAAAATGCATTACAACATTTGGGAAATGACGCTGTAGGACTGCACTTGAGCCCAGGTACCATGGAAGAGACGATATAAGGATTCTCACTTTTAGGAAAACTGAAAATCTGTTTAAAAATGGAAATTATCTGTGAACTCTATTTTCACATGATAATAAGAAATTGAACTTTATTTTCTAAAAGAAAGAAAAATAACGGGTGCACTAAATTTCGTTTAAACTTGAAAAATCATAAAAATAAGTAATATAAAAAATTTCTTTATTCCATTCTTACTTTCAATGGAGAAATAGGGCCGTGGGTAGCCTAGTGGTCAGAGCATCGGACTCCAGACCAGAGGGCCTGGTTCGATCCCCGATGCCACCAAATACCACCGAGTACACCCGGAGCACGTGCTCGTTAAATCAATGGGTCCGAAAGTCTCGTGGGCGGTCGCAGCAGAACCACGAGTGCAGGGGGCTGGAGAATATTTCCTTGCCTAAATTGTGGAGGTGAAGATAGGTGGTGCCGCCATCTATCGTTAAGAAGTCTAACCTGTCTCACAGGCTCTGCCAACTTCCGTTCGGGAAGGACACAACAACAATGGATGAATAGAAAGTATTTTATTAACGACTGAAAATTTGAACAAGCTATATATAGGGAGAAAGTGAACTAATAGTAAAGAATTGAAAAAGAGCATGATTTGTCTGCATTATTGTAACAATGCACACCCGGTTTGGCTGAGAAACCGGTTTTCGACTCCAACTTTTGTCATTGTTTTAACAGTAACGTTGTTACAACAATGGAGACGAATCTAAGTTGGCGTCGAAAGCTGGTGATCAATTTAATTAAATTAATTAACCGGTAATTAATGAATTAATATTTGAAAAAACTGCATTAACATCAAATGCCAACCATTACAAGTTTAAAAAAAATTTATTTGAACTTGATGGGATAAATAAAAATTATTTTATTAACGATTGAAATTTTGAACAAGACAAATAAATATATATATATACAAGTACATATAAATATATATGTAGAGAGAGAGAGAGAGAGTGAGCTAATAAGTAGGAATTGAAAAAGGATGAAATAATAACAAAGAAATGGGGTTTGCAAGAAAAGGTTCAGAAAGTAATTGGGATTTTTTGTAGCAAAATTTTTTAGTTAAAAATGTCACCGATAGAGAGCGCTAACACACGAGAAATTCAGCAGAATTATGTAAATTAATCTAGCAATAAAAGACTGTGATACACGAGGATTCGCTTTTAGAATGTTATTACCTGATCGAGGGCGATGTTAGCAAAGTTATTCTGTTTGAACGGAGAGTCAGTAACTGTTGCGTTGCAAAAATTTCACTCGGTGAAAGGAGTGAAGACATATAATGGTCTCATTTCGTGAAGACAAAGTCATTGGTCGAGGTTGCAGGATATCATGGCCTTCACGATCACCCTACCTATCACCTGACCTTATTTTATTCATTTAAAATATTTTAACGAACTCTTTTCATGTTTAGTGAACTTTATTTCACTTTATTCATGTTTTAATAGATATATATCGTTTTCAAATATGCAACAGTTGAATGATTTCAATGTTTGTTTTGATATAAACGAGTTGCTATCTTTTTAGCGGTGGCGTTCAAAATGAGAGGTCTTAAGATACTTTTTAGTAGTACTTTTATACAGAGTTAAAGTTATTTTTTATTAAAGTAAAGTTATCATGCCAAAAACAAGATCAGTGAGGACAAAACAGAAGAGATTTTCAGAGAGCAGAATTTGTTGGAGATACATTGAAAGAAACATTAACAGATCTTCCAAATTCAGTTATTAATTCTATTAAAAAGGCTTAAATGGATCTTTGCGATCGAATCTCCTAAGAAAATGTCTTCACGGGAAAACTCAAAACTGCAATGAAAGTTTTAGCAATGTCGTATGAAGTATAATCCCTGAAGAGACCTTTATTGAGTTACAAACATTCCGCTTAGGTATTTATATTGCAATAATACTTTTTAATTCTGGGTTTGCTGGTCTATTACCTCTACTTCAAAAGTTATGATTGAAATTAGGGCCTGAAATGAAGGGATATTTTTGTTAATTCGGAAATACGAGAAATGTTGATTCAACGAGGACCAGATAAGAAACTGTCTCGTAAAAAAGAAAGGCCCTTCGAAAATGTAAAAGTTTCAGGAAGGCTCCATGTACAAACCTGGCACGCCCCACAGTTTGAGAAGCACTGATTTAAGTTATATTTTAGAAAATCGTCTCCGAACCCAGTCGGATACCTTAAGCATTTAAATATTCCACTGTCGTCTTAACATTTGATTTGATTGGTTTATTGTTACTCACATCTAATGGTTGAACTAATGGCTTTCATCCGTCTGGAATAACTGCCATGTCTGTGTGCGGATCCCTGGTTCTCTCCACGTATTCTCCCCGTACATTCATATGGAGAGCACCAGGGACCTGCCCTCCAATGTCCGAGAAATCGACCATTACGGTAGCGGAGACTCGATGGTCAGGGCAGGCATCTCGTTGAATAGCCGCACCCCCCCCCCAAGATTTTGAAATAGGTACCCTTCCTACTGTGAGGCACAGGGATGACGTCTTGGAGCCCTATGTACACCTTTTCAAAGGTACTGACATTTCCGTTATCTTGGAATCGTTGTCATAACCTAGAGAGATTTTGGACAACTCCAAGTTCCTCGGATACTTTAATCTAAATAGGTCCACATTCTAAGCGGTCGGTAATTCTACCACGTGAAAAATCCTTTGTGTGATAACTATTCGGTTGTGGCGGCTTACATAACGTTTGCGAATAATTTTACTTCTTTGCCATTACTCCTTATATACCCCTCTCGTAAATTCTCTTCATTTTGACTTTCTTTCACTGTTATCAGGTGACTTCCTGTAATTTGCATATTATTCTTGAAGATGTGTGATAATTCTACTAGATTTCGATTTCTTTGTGAATCTGAATTATCCTTTAATTTATGTGGACATGAGAGTATATAACTTTATACTAAACCTTTCACTAACTGACTAACTTTGTACACGCTTCCCTCAAATTAATTTTAATTTGCAACGGATCCCTTAGCAGTCGCAAGGACCTCCAGGGGTTAGTAGGAGCTACTTTTGGAGAGCCTATTATCTAACACATAATCTTAAAATTAATGACAAAACATAGTCAACATGACAAATATTTCAAGTAAAAGCTTCAATAGCTTCGAAAAGTATATTTATCAACAAACTCAAATCGTGCATCGGCCATTCAAATAACATCTTTCACTGGAGACTTATCATGGTACTTTTGCAACAAATTAGTTGTGCAGTATTGACAGTTTGTATTCCTCCTTCGGTTATACAAAGTGACACTCGCTCCGTTCTGCATGAAAAAAAATCAAATACATATAACTTAAACAGAAAAATACTGTTTAAACAATTTACAAGCTGTCGGAATTTACAGAAAAGTTCATCGATCAACACGTCAAACAAGAAAAAGGGTTAATTTCCTCTGCGTGATTTTCGTTCCTCTTTTCATTTCAAGCACGCACTGTTAGTTTCTCGAAATCTCGAATGGATTATTTTTTAAAATTACTTTTTCGGTTTTTCTTTAAAGCAAAAAAAAAAAAAAAAAAAGAAGAAGAAGAAGAATGCTGAGATATTTAACAAGCACTTACGGTGATCGTCCCACCAGAAAATTAAAAATGTGTTATCAAGTGAGAAAACATATCCATGTCGCCATTTTCGACATTGCTGCTTCTGCGCTCTGAGGATTTCAGTTTAAGAATGACACTTATCCGAAAATTGAAGAATAGTTCTTTAAAATCCTTTCCAAAAAAAATAAGTGAATGTTTGGAAAAAGTTCACTGATGTGAAAATTGAAGAATTTTTCGATTATTTATGCAGATTTATAAATGTAACCGTTAAAGTGTATAATTCAGTTATTTCATAGAATAACTAGGTGTTTTATGAAATAACCAGACAAGTCATTTCAGTGTATAATATAAAAAAAATTTCATACTTTACCTAGTTATTCTATGAAATAACTAGTGATAGATCATTGAAGTGAAAAATAAACTATTTTAAAGTTATTTTATAAATTAATTGGTCAAAAATAGCTAAAATCTCTCGAAAAATTTTATAACGGATTTTTAATTTTAGCGACGGAACCCCCCTTTGGCCCACTACCCAAGAACAAATTGGACAAAACGATGTAGCCTTGACGAGGAGAACTTATTCTTCAAGTTTCAAAGCAGAGACTCAAAAATCATTGGAGAAACGACGATTTTAAAAAACTTAAAATACTTTAAAAACGTTAAATGGGGGAGAGAGGATTATGCAATAAAATTATATGTGCAGAAAGCTCATAGGGATATGTATCGAATAAGGCAGGTACGGATGACCAAGGTGGCCTAGGAAATAGCCCTGTAAGGGGGGGGGAGCACCAGAGAAGGTCGATTTTTCGTATATCTTGCAATATGACGTAGTACTATCCAACCTCCAAATATCAAGACTCTAACTGAATTCCAAAGGGCGGGGGGTGGGTAATCAACTCCATAGGAATAACACGGGGACATGATATTTTAGTACTGGAGAACCCCCCTAGGTCTACCAAAAGTGGATGGGTCTTGCTGAGGAGAACCAGTGGTTCAAATCTTAAACAGAGACTCACACATTTCAAGATATTACAGATTTAAAATAGTTTTAAAATTTAAAAAAAGTTTATTTGAAAAAAAATACAAGGAATGATCCTATGAGTATTTGAAAAAGAGGTACGGACATTAAATTTTTTTTGTATGTATATAAGAGGAATTCTCTTAGGATATATATATATAAAATATTCTTCATAGTATGCAGAGTGTTCATATAAAAAGCAAACATTTAGGGGAGTTTGTGTTCTACAATAAGAAATAAGAAATATTGGGAAAACTTTAAAATTGAAAATTAAAATAAAATTCTTCCCTTTTCGCATAATATGCTTATGCAATAAAAAAGGTGCTTTTTTTTAGAATATTTTGGGCAAAAAAAAAATGACCGCTTAAGAGGGAGGGGGGGGGGGTAATTAAAAAGGCAATCTATCCGTTAGCAGATGTAAAATTGAATATAGGGGAAAAAATCGAAATTTTTTGAAAAATTAAACACATTTTAACTAAAGGGAATTTTCTTCTAAATCATAATATAAGTCAAAATTTTTAACGGAATGAAAAGTTTTTATAAATGGAATTTTTGCGTAGAATCAGCTTCAGTGGTATGTGTAATTTTTAACCTTTCAAAGGGCCTAATTCATGACTGTCACGTGATAAGGATAATCACGTGTTCTCCATTGAATTCAAAACTGGCATTATACTTGTACGTGTTGTCCTACTTTATTTCAAGTTTAATAATTTGGCAAAGATGTTCAAATGGTAATATTCTAACAAAAGGTTTTTTTTAATTAAAAAAAAATCTTATATTATACGAGTACCTTCAAATCAAGTGTATTTTTCTTACCTATATAAGTTGTTACGATATTTTTCATAAGAAATTTTCTGTAAAAAGTAAAAATTGGCAACAGCAAAGCACATAGAATGATTGGGTGGAAACACGTGATAGTATTTATCATGTGACCATGACGTCACACGAATTTAGCTCATTGTTCTAAAACAAGCGTCCAGTACATCTCTTTTACATTAAATTCAAAAAATAAATAGTTTTCAATTTTAATTTCGTAATCGAGTCTTAAAACAAAAGAAAACAGGACACAATTTAAATTAGAACAAAAAAAAAAAACCCATTCCTCGGTTTGTTTGGATTAAAGAATGCCAATTTTGTTTTGTTTTGTTAGGGTTAAGGAATGCCATTTTTCTTCCTCTAATCTTTACTCAGCGCATCACCCGAGGTGAGCAGAGGTCAGCGAAATCCCACAGAAATGCTTTCTAAATAGTCAAAAGGATTGATACTGAAAAAGGTATCTGATAAATGTAATTGTTCGGATAGAAAAATGGTCATGCTCAGTGATTTGGACCCAAAACCATCCATCAAAGTCACGAATTCGCGTAAAAAGAAACTGAAATTCGATTTCTTTTGAGCCCAATTTATTCTTCCCCAATAGAAATAAATGGCTTTATAATGGACTTAGAAGTAACAGAGATAAATTCGAAATAACACTGCGAATAGATTAAGGGATTTACGGAGATGGAAAATTTGATTAATTGTAAGTAAACTGTTTGATATAAATGATCTTGTGTGTAAAGCGGATAAAACATACTAAGCTTCGTTTATGAGATTAATTAGATGCTGTAATACAAATTTGCCGGTATATTTTTGGTCGACTGAGTTTGCTTTGCTGTGGAACTGTATTACGAGCAAGCATTAATGATCCGTTGCCATTTCTGAAGTAGAAATCCGGATATGAGTGAGTGAAAGGGTGAATTATATTCCTAGAAAACTTTTTAGGGACACTGACCCATACGGCATTTATGGGTTTCTTGATTTTCTGACGATTATGGATTCTGTAAAAATGGGTAACAGCAAAAGCACGAGGGATTATTCTTGTTTTATTTTAGGTACTTGACTATGTTCGGAAATGCGACTTTGTAAAAGCATGTAAATGTATTCTTTTTTTTTATATTTATATGCGACAATTTATTTACGATTTTTCAAAATTACGGTTCCAAAAGTTAACGATACCATAAGGCAGCGATACTCAATCTGTGGCACGCGGGCCGCATGTGGCCCACCGAGCTTTTTTTTAAGTGGTCCGGTCAGTGCCCATTGCTGTGAAAAATTCACTTATTTAAAAACAATATATAAAAATTTGGTGCCAAGAAATCAAGTATATCAATTTTGCTTTTTATTGTCAATGGCGTACAAGTGCGAATTGATACTCTTTTTCTATTTGTAACGGTTACGGTTAGTGATAACAGACAACAGTTGATTAGTGATAGTTTTGTGGGTGGAACTAATTTTTAACTATCTTTCATATCTTACAAGCAAAAAATGTTCGAAGAAAATATATCGTCTCAAGACTATTGGGATGTTGACTATTTTGTAGTGAAAAACAAACATGGATCAAAGTAATTGTTTAATTTGTCATGAGTGCTGTATTTAAAAAATACCAATAAACAGGAGTCTTTCAGTGACACTTTTCTTCGAAGATCTCTTTCAAAAGGTAATAAACAGACTCTCTTGAATAATCTTTGCAACAGCAAAAGAATGTTTTGTCAGGGGTAATGTCATAGCGGTAACAAAGACATCTCATGAAGTTATATTATTGGTAATCATATGAAACCGCTTACTAATGCAGAAATTGTGAAGGAGTGTTTCTTAAATGTTTCTAATTCAGTATTAGTGATAAAAGTAAAAAATATAAAAAGTTATAATTAAAAAAAGCAAAACAGAGTTAAAATATTTTGATCAATTTTCCACATTTTAAACATACCCTTTATCCTCATGAAGCGGCCTGCGTGAAATTGCTAGCCTATGTATGCGGGCCACCATGAAATAGCTGACATATGTATGCGGCCCAGCAGAAAAAAGTTTAAGTACCCCTGTTCAATTGACAAAAATCGGTAAAAAAATCAAATTAATTTTTTTAGCACAAATTACCCCCTTCATATACTATTCAACAATCTCACAAAACTTGAAAACTCTAAGTTTAAAAAACACAGCGTTATAATAACTTTTACTTTCATTTTTATTCACATCCCAGTAGCAAATCAAAATTTTAAATTGACTTATCACAGAAAGATAAAATAACTAGTTTGTCTTCATTTAAAATGCTAAGACTTTTTTTCTATCGTGCCTAATACTTGGAAATATTTTTCACTTGTTGCTAATAGTGCGTGGAATAAAAGTTGGTATGCATTTTTCAATCAAAACAATACTTATTTTTTTAAAAATAATTGAACTCAGAATTTACACATTTTTTAAGGAATTTTCATTAAGCATTCATAAAAAGAAGTATTTCACGAATACCAATCATGTTATCACAAAACCTATACCAACTTTTTTTATACATAGTTTCAAGTACTTGTAAATCAAATTCCCTGCATATACGTTATTTTTGTAGAAGTAGCATTTTAAAACCATAAATTTTTCTTTAAAAAATTAAATGGTTAGCTTTTTATGAAATTTTGAGCACCAAATTATTTTTTGCACAAAAAACATACACATAGGGAGAAACTAAAAATTTCTTTCAAAAACCTTTAAATTTAAAAAAAAATTTTAATCGTATCAATTTTCCTTAAATCAATAATTTTTCTTTCATAATTATTTTCATATTGATTCCTGAAACTGAGTTTTTGTGCATTTGGTTTAACTATTTAAACAACGAACATAATGTAGCTATTGCAATTTTATTTGATTCGAAAGAATAAATATATTCACTGATCTCTTTCTCTGCCTCGACTTTTTAAAAAAATTTATGAGTCACGTTAGCGCATGCGTATATCCATCGTAGATTGCTGAGAATCTCCAAGAGATCAGATTATATAACTTTTTATTCTGGAAACTGATCTTTTTTGTGAAAGCCTTACTAGTTTCGAAACGGGTTTTATCAAATTGGACTGTTACTCATGCTCCAAGATCATTTTTGATTAGAATATAAAAAAATGTGACTTCATAATTTTCTTTCTTTTTTTTTTTTATTATACTCCTACACAAATTGTCTATAATTCCAAACACATTCATGCTTCATCAAAGTTATTCATATGTAAGTTTAAAATACTCCTGATTTAAATAAATTTGTATATATGATTAATTGAGTTATGCATGTTTTTTTTAAAAAAATTAATGCATTTTCAATATTTTTTTGAATTCCAAATGGTTTCTTACTTTCAAATTAATACTAATATACACGCGTATACTATTCGAAAATGGCGAAGCAAGCTGAAATATTTCAGCTCCTAAAAGGCTGAAAAATGTCTGCAGATCACTACAAATTCCTTGTAAGAATTTGGCGGACAATGTAAATTGCATTCGCTATTAACTGCGACAACTCATTCCAAATTTTTAGCATAATTTATTTAAAAACATTGGGAGGAAGAGCAAAATATTTTTTTTTTGTATATTTTTATTCTTTTTAGGAGAAGGGCTCAAATAATCCCTAAGGCGATATTCATAAAATTTTAATAAATTATAGTTTTAAAAAACTAAAAAACACCATTTTACAGTTAATCGAACTAAGTTGTAACTTAATCCTTTAGTCGCCAAATCTGGAAATGGGATCTGAAAATAGAAAATCATTAATCCTGATGATTCTAATCAGGACAAGGGAACAAATTTTTTTTTTATCAATGTATTGGCATCAGTCCTGGACAAGTGAACAAAATTTCGAATTAATCTGACCTTTTAAAGTGGCGAAAAATATAGTTCAAAAATTCCGTTACATACAAGTGAAGCTCTTATAAAAGGGTGTTAAAAAACAAAATCCTCTTTCAAGTAGCTTTTAATGTAGTTTCCTGCGACTGTAACACATTTCATTTATGCATTTATTTACAGATTTAAAAAGTTTGATAAAAATCATATACATTTAAAGTCTTAACAAAATCTAAAGAAATATTTCTCGAAGAGTAGTGTCTCAAGAGTTATTAAAAAATTAGACTATAAATATATCACGAATAATTGTTGTTACATTCCTGGCTGTTGTTCGCCTTATCGAATCAAGAATATTTCCTCAGATATAAAAGGCCTCCAACATTTATACTTTACTAGCTGGTATACCCGTTCTTAGTACGGGTGAATTGAAAAATTAAACAATACAGATTGAAGGATAAAGAAGTTTTTAATGGAGTTAATTTTACGTGAATTGCAAATTAAACAAAAAAAAAAAAGCTTTATACATATCTCAGCTGAACAAAAAAAATCATATTTATTAAATTTTAAGCCTGAAGATCTAAGCGCTGATAAAAAGGATTTTTTTTATCTTTATAACGCGCCATAACTCTCTTGTGGGTCGATTTTTGAAAACGCCTTCGTAAGCTAATATCTGCTCAGCAAAAGTTACACATTGTTACAAATATTGTGTAATCAACACTCAAAATAGTGTAAATAATTTATATCTGGATGTGTAATATTGCTTTCTGTTGTATTTATTTTATGTTAAAATTTTAATATTCGCGAGCAACACCGTTCCTTACATTATAATGGCAATTTAATGGAAACATAGCGAAATGTTGGCGATAGAACCAAGTTGACATCATTTTTGGTGACCCTGTTGGCAAATTGGCGACATATTGAAAGGTGCAGAAGTTGATATGTTGTAGAGCCACCTGGTGGGAAGCTGCAACAAAGAGGATAGCACAAAAATCTTCTCCACAAAAAATACATATAAATGTCAAATTTTATAGTGATCGGTTAAACGGCGTTGGAATGAAGTGATTTCACAAAAACAAACAGTCATATATAGATTAAAGCAAAACCTGACTTTGCAGGGGGCTCTAACATTCTCCATTACACCACTGGCCAGAAATTTGGAATTTTTGGAGATACTGACCTTGACGTTTCAACACCGATTTCATTTCTCAGTTTGACTCTGAGAAAGGAGCACGCTCGTTCTTGTTTCGTTTTGCTCTCTCTCTTTCTAAGGTTAGTATAACTATTTTTTTTACTATTAACTATTTTTAGTTTTTCTTGTCGATATGGCATCGTCATTGGATTTTCAACGAAGTGGTACTGAATGAGAATATTATCCAGAAACCGATGAATATGACAATGACTCTAACACGGATTTATCTATTTGTGATGAAGAAGATGAAAAAATGGAACACACAAAAATGACAATACATTTATGTAACGCAGGTGGAAATGCTTTTTGTTCCAAAAAACATCGAGCAATTTCACAAAGATTTGTAACTTCAATATTCCTATTTTTTCAAATTTTTGTAATCCAGACATTTTGTAACTTAACATTTGTAATTTTAAACAATCCCAATAAAAGAAAATCTACCCTATAATGTTTCCTGCGCTTGTTACAATAGTTGTACACCTAAATAAGCCATATATCTACATGTGGTTACAATGGAATTTCGCACTTGCATAGCATGTATCCTTGAGTGGTTACATGGTACGCAAGGGGTTAATATCTGGCACACCGTTTAGACAAAACATAGTTAACGCATTGTAGTTCTTTCCGTATGTTATGCAAGTAAGTGGAAAGTCATGTTACATCTATTGACTGACATACTTGATGAATAACTTACATTACCGAAAATATTACAAGTTTAACTCAGGTGTTAAGCAATTCTAGGATAAAATAATTAGATGCAAGAAAAACTTTTAAAAATAACTTTTCAATGCATATATTAAATTTTATCTTTTAAAAAATATTTTAAACTAAAAACACCATTTTTTTATTTCCTTACTTTGTAACTCATATAATAATGAGTCAAACCCTTCATATTTCACATTATTTTCTAAAATGCTGACTATGGAATGAATTAAAGTATAGTTTGTGTATGGAATTTTTTTCCCATTCAAATGCAATGATTTTCTAAATTTTGATTATACAACGCAGAATAGAAAAATATATGAAAGAAATCCTCTGAAGATATTCAGTTAGCCTACCTGTCTCACGATATAACTCACTAGAAAATATAATGTCTAAATCAATCAGTCAGCAAACAAATCCATTAATGTAGTACAAAATGAAATGAGATATATATCCTCAAATTACATTTTAGGGTTTGTTTCCCCAATTTCCTGCATAGAAAATGAAAACCCGCAGCTTCCTACATTCTAATGGAGTAAAAAGATAAAATTTTCCACAATCTTCAAAAAATAATGTAAAAAAGTCCCTGACTACGAGCATTCCCATTCCATAATTTATCGAAAGTGCAATTTAACGTCTCTTTCCAAACGCTTCGTCGCCTCACTTATTACCCACAATGCCTCAAATCTCATTCTGTGTATAACACAGAGACTAGTTCAGGAAACCGCTAAAGGCCCAGTGGCATCGTTAGTAGCAACCCAAACATACATATTATCCCTTGTAAATCACTACTCTCGTATGGCAACTACAAGAAACAAGCATGGTATTATTGAGACGTTGGGATCATCATACCTGTAAAGGGTATGTGGGTTTTTGCAGAATTAAATAAAGTACATGACCGCAGTAAGGCTTTGACTTTATGTTGCTCCAAAGGATTCATTGCACTTGTAATGAGCCTCCCTGTCTACCTTGTGACCCAGCTAAAGGTAAGGGAGGAAGTGAAGGATGATGCGACATGATAACTTCAAATTATTTATTCAATGTTTAAATTAAGGGGGTAGGTTCATGAATTTCGGTCTCCAAACACATTTTTCCCTGTTCCCATTTTAATAAAATAGAAATTTTTACGCTTCTAATGGTACAAAAATTATCATTCTACGTGCAGTAGAAGTGTTTTTAATAATTTTTTGAAAATGTTTTACCCCCTGTCAAAGTCTACTAAATCCATTAGTAAAATCCATTTTTCTCAAAACTAAAATTTTTACCATATAAGGAACATTTGTTCTGAAACTACTGCATTTAACAGCTTATAACTTTGCATAATTAACAATTACACTCTAATACATACTTTAATCGAGGGATTTTTTTCAAAAAAATATTCTGACTTAATTTATAGCATTAAAAATCATCATGAAATTTCACTGTTGGAAAAAAAAACAGATTTGTACAAAAAATATTTAAAAAAAAATAACTAGACATCCTATCCATAAAATCTCTGATTAAAATATGTATCATGGTTCAAAGAATATTCAGTAAGAAAGTTGGAGATTTTTATTCAAAAGAATGTTTATAAATGTTCCTTAAAAATACCTATTTTGAACATTACTGAGATACAGATCCTGTTTCGTGAACCTACCCCCTTAACTCAGAAAAAATTCAAGGAAACACAATAAATAGGATGTTCCGATCAGTCAACAAAGGGAGGGAGAATACATCAAATAAATTAACTACTTTATGATGAACAATCTTCTACCTCAATATTTCTTTACACGGTAGAAAAGTAACTAATTGTGTCAATTAACCTCTTTAATACTTTAAATATCTAACGTAATATGAAGGTGACTAATACCTGAACTGTAGGCAGTCTTTTTATCAATTAAAGCTTAATCCTTCTATTTCTTTATCAATATCCCCTTTCTGTCTTTATTCTCTCACACGGACTTTCTAACCTTTTGCGATATTCTTCTTGTATCTCACTTGTCACCTTTAATTAACCAACCTTCTAACACTCTAACTTTCTACTATATATCCCTCTCCCCTTTCCAACCTTCTAGTAAGAGAACCTGAACTATATATATATATATATAATAAATTTAATTTGCATATCACGTCTTCTTCTTAGGAGAAGATTGATAAATTTTAATAGCCCATTGATTTCCCAAGTGGGTTAGTGTAAAGACGCTTATAGATCCGTCACACACTTTTTTAAATAATTCCTTTTGTACTTATATAATTTAATTATATAATTCTGTACTTATATAATTTAATTGTCTTATATAACTTGTACTTATTTTGTACTTATATATAATTTAACTGTACTTATATAACTTGTACTCATTTTGTACTTATATAATTTAAGGAGGTACAGTACGATTTAATTGATAAAAATCGGTCAAAAAATCAAACCTAATTTTTGTAGCCTAAATTATTCGTTATATACTTTTCTATAGCCTCACAAAATTTGAAAGCTCTAAACTTAAAAAAACACAAAATTATGATAGCTTTGACGTTCGTTTTTATTCACATCCCTATGGCAAATCAAAACTTTAAACTTACTTATCTCAGAAAAATAAAATAACTAGTTTGTCTTCATTTAAAATGCTAAGGCTTTTTTTATTGTGCCTGATGCTTTGAATTTTTTAAAAGATAGTATGCATTTTCAAATCAATGCAATACCTATTTTTTAAAAAATAACTGAACTCAGAATTTATGCATTTTTTAAGGAATTTTCAATAAGCATTCGTAAAAAGAAGTATTGCACGAATACCAATTGTGTTATCGCAAAACCCCGTTACCAACTTTTGTTATACATAGTTTGACTTACTTTTAAACCAAATTTCATACGTGTATGTAAATTTTTGTAGGATGAGTAGCATTTTAAAATCACTACAAAAATTTAAAGTTTTTTCCTTAAAAAATTAAGTAGCTAGCTGTTTATGAAATTTTTTGCACTAAATCTATTTTGCATAGTATACACACATAGGAGGCAATTAAAAAAATTTTAAAATCCTTATATTAAAATTTTTTGCGTAAATTGTACCATGTCCCTTTAATATGTTATATCTCTTATAATGCATAAATTTAAAATATCTTTATCTTTATGTTAGAACGGAAGCGCAAAATTTTGAAGTAATTGTAATAATAGATGAACTGATAAGTGACGAAGAGTTATGAATAAGTATTATGAGCTTAAAAAATTTTTTGGAACATTGTAACTTGAAAAGTAAAAACAAGAAACTAAAAAAAAAATGATTTGTTAAAATCAAATTTTCCTACAGAGACGTTGTTGTTGTGACTAATGCCACTTGTCTGACGTAGTCAGATCGAGGCCCACGAAATTCATCATTACAAAGAGCTAGAGTGTACGCCTGTCATTAGCCGTAGCTTTGAGCACCATGCAGGTGACAGTACGATTTGGATCGGTTCCACCCCAATTTTGAGGGAGAACATCCTGGGAGTGGTCAGGGACTTCCCACCTCTCTTCCCCTTCCACCAACCTCATGAGAGGACTTGCGGCTCGACGGCTATTTAGAGTACCCCCATGCCGCGAAGGCACTATACATTTACAAACATCCATGCCTTCAGCGGGATTCGAACCCAGACCCTACGGCACAGCAGTCAGCGTCGTTAACCACTAAACCGGATGGGCGACCACAGAGACGTTATCTGTGCTAGGTATCACATTAAAATAAATATATAGATTTTTTTAAGCTGCATAAAAATACTTGAAAGATTATTCTAGGTTGAATATTGTCTAAATATTGTAACATGTTTAGCTGTAATAAATATTTGCCTGATTTACTGAATGTAATTTTTAACGATTCATAAATTACAAAAAAATATATGAATTTATTTCTATCGCATTTTTACTAACCAATCATCACCTTCTATCGTTTTTTATTAACCAATTGTTTGTGCAGTCATTACAATTTTGAATAATTAATTGAATAAAAAATAATTCTCATATCCATTTATATTGTATAATATATAAAGAAATTCAATTTCAAAGCATTGCTATTTATCGTTATGATAATACTAAATTTAGAAAAGATTTTTTTAAAAAAATGCCAGCGTATAGAAAATCTAATAAAATTTAAATAGAAATTCGTAAAATTTAAGATAATTTGTTTTTAAATTTGAAGAATTAATCAGCGAATTTCAAAACAGGCGAAGATATTTAACTAAATCGGATCAGAACTTCAAATTACACAAAACAGGAAATGTGACCAAATATGGCGAGAGATAGAGTCTTTGGAGTAATTGTCCTCGAAGGCCTACGGCAAATTTGTCTTATTGCAATTCCAAATTGTTTAAAGAAAGGAAAAGAAGGCTCATCATGATTGAGAATAATAGTGATGTCTGGTGGTTTATAACTTCTGTTTTCTTTTTTTTCTCTCGTTTTTTTCAAATATTTTTTGCTTGCTTTCTTTTCTTTCTTTTTTTTTTTTTTCATTTTTAAGGACCTACAAGTGGTTCATTGAAGTGTAATACGAGAATGAAAATAACGTTGTTAATAATTCATCAAAATCTAAACAAAAATGTAAATACTATACGCTTTTTTTAGTAATCCATTAATAGATGAATTATTAAATTTCCTATGAAATTTTAATAAATGGTATTTTTGAATGGTTCCAATGTTTTTATGGAACTAAAATTTATTTCCAAATTAAGCATACAAATTAACATCAAGATTTAACGTAAGCAATAGATTAAGCTTCTAAGTAAATAGATCAATTTATTTTGTCATGGACAGATCTCATAATTAAAGAAGACATGAAAATGAATTAAAATCCAGAGATCTAGGTGCAAAGATACTCAAAAAGAAAGATTACATTTTCGCCAAATCATGCTCAATCCTTTTATAATTACAGTACAGATCACTGTATTTCAAAATGTGGGAATATAGATTTCATAATTTGACATGTCTATGCGCTATAAAATCTTGTTTTGCTATGAATTTCAATTTATACATTAAAGATTGTTTATTGACAGCGCATTTTGAAAGTAATAGGCGAAGAACATAACTTTAACCATAGTCATGTGTCGGGAAAGACACGTCATATGGTATCCATTCTCCAAACATTCTCATAGCGTTAGCGTGAAGGCTGTGAACCTCAACAGATTTGAAGTACATTAGACCGTGAGTGAGTTTTTATCAACGTCGCATTATATAAAGCAATACCAGGACTTCCAGATCACTCCAATGGGAGGACTTCGGCCTGGACTGATTAAACGTGTATCAACTCCTCTACAAGGCGAGTCTTCAGTGGTACAAGAGCTTGAACTCATGACACACCAGCCACGAGATCGTGACCATAATCACGAGGCTACCATGGTTACCTTATTAGCCCTTTGACATAGCACAGGGATGGGCATTAAATCAATCGCGATCTACCGGTGGATTGCTAAGACATTTTGGGGTAATCGTCTTTACTAAGACCTAAGGCGCGCATACTAAAATAAACATATTTATGGAACACCGACGCCAGCTGAACTGGAGAATCGGCTTTTCATAAACGATGCGACTATATTCACGAAAACAAATGATTCGATAAATGTGTAGACGGCACATATATCTTCATTAAAAGCAAATGATGACGCTTAGTACGTTTGCTGCCGCTGTAGGGAAAAACAGGGATCGTTGCGATGCTAGCCGAAGAAATGAATTTTTCCCTACACGCCGACTAAAGGGGAGAATAAATGTTGATCAGTTCTTCCCGCGATAGCCCGGGATTGGCTATTTAGACATTACCCTAACCTTGTGGTTACCCAGGATTGGGTTATCGAGCTGATGTCATGTCCCGAAGTGACGTGGGACTCGGTAGAGAACTATTGCAACACATACGTTGGTTTCAGATCCATCGGTTCACGTATGCTCTCGGCTCACTACATTGAATGCGTCCACAGTCTAGCAGTCACTCATAGTTGTTCATTCAACGACAATTTTATGTTACTTGTGTTTTTGTTGTAAAAATAGTTAATCTGTCACTTTTTAAAAGATAGGCACAGTGTCGAAAACAAGTGTTAAGAAAAGAAAATCTACAATTTTAGTACCGAACGGCCACACCTACACCACTTGGTGGACCGAAACACCTTAAAGACATTAGAAGCAGCCCTTACCATGGAAAAATCCCCCCACCCCTGACATAGCAGTTATGCATTGTAAAATATTGGCTTTTATTAGTTATAGTTATGATGTTTTCAATTAGAAGAATAATTTTTTTATAAATCCATGTAAATACAACTAATATGAAACATAAATACAGGGATATTCATAATTCCTTCCAAAATTTCGTAGCATTGTAGTAAAACAACTAAGCCGAATGCAGCAAAAAAGAACATTTAAAAAAATTACAGAAAAATTGTTTTATTACATATTTTATAGGTAGACTAAAGGTCCATCCCTCTCTAAACTGCGTTTTGTGTAGGGAGATTTCCCTAATAAATGCTGAGTACCTGGAAATTTTCCCTGCTACATCTCGTAACAACAACAGATACCTGGGGGCAGTGACGCAGCTACCGATGGGCTAGGCGGTGCCGAGCACCCGAGCCTTCAAGCACAGGAGGCCCTCGGACCCTTATCGCTAATCAAGCCGAACTTCAGATAATTTCTCCCGCATTTGAAATATAACGTAAAAGGTTGCAACACAGCTATTATCATGACAACTCTCTCAGTTGAAATTAATTTCGAACTTACAGGGAATAAATTCCCCTAAATTCTTTCCGTTGTTTGTATAGTGTTGCGAACTTATTGAAAAGTTTACATTATTTTCATTTTTCTATCAACTGTTACTTGGAAATAAACTGCATGAAAAATATTCTATACCTCTCTGCATCTCATAAATCCTACACAGGAAGCAATTCCTTGTATCATTTCCTGTTTATATCGGTGGACCATTTTGTCGCTCTAAGCCCTCTGGTGGGAGAGTTCGATCCTCCCGAAAATAATAAATAAATAGCCAGGATTCTCCAATGACGTTTTATCGCGTAGCATTACATTTGCTCCTTCTTTTTAACGTCAGTAAGTACTTAAGCCCTCACGAACTGTATGGCATAAATTCGAAAACTAAAATTATGGATAAAAAAAAGGAACCCAGTGATGTGTTTAAACGCAAACAACTCCATGAAAGAGAATATAGTAAAGAAAAATTGCCCAAAATTGTCAAATTTCTTAGTCAGTCTTCGAGTATGTGGTGTGTCACATACGAGTGTCATGGTGTCAAATGGAACCTGGGCTATCACTAAAGCTCACACAAGAAAACTCATACACCTACATGTAGGCAGTACGTAGCTTTGCTTTACTATATTCTGCAGAGGACGATAAATAAAGTAGCTTTGTATATGTAAAATATTAATGTTTTTATTGGATAAAACCCAACCAAGATAGGGCCCTCAATTGTTTTTGCACCTGGGCCTTTGGATACCTAGCTACGCCTCTGTACAGATAAGTTACAAGCTCAGCAATCTGACTGACTTTCTGATGGAGTTTATACTTCTGTGTGTGTTTTTCGATTCTTTGTTTTATTGATCCTAATTTTTTGTTACTCCTTGTGAGTTTGAGCGGAGTGTTTTTGCTCCAGCGAATGATGTATTCATCAAGTGCTGCGGCTAGAAATTTAAAAAATAACCATATTCTAAAGATATATTATATGTGAACCCTTGGTCCTACGGCATACATGAATGCGATAGTCCAGTTCTTGCCACCACTCTAATCAACATGGTACTATTAACGTTACTGATATCACGTATTATCTTTTGTGTGTTATCCCTTTTGAGATCCCTTTGAGTCTTTTACATAGGATTCAAGTTTTCGTGCCCCCCTTTCCCGCGTTTCAGGTGAGCTACATGAAAGGATAACACGTGCTGTTGTCACGGGTCTATTCGGATTTTTCTCACTAACAACCAATCCTCTTGGGGAAAATAGGTCTTTAAAATTTAATTTATTGAAAGTCTTCCTTCGAAGAAGAAGATGTGAGTATGTAAATTAAGACGTATATAAAGATTAAACTTTAGAGTTAGAAAAAGAGAGGTTAGAGAGAGAGAGCATTGATTGATTAAACGTGGCGTGGATAGTTCGTAGCTGATTATTGTAATATTAAAGTTGACGATTTGTCAGTTAGGAATCAAATTAGATTAGATCGCTGATAATTAGAAGGTATTGCCTGGACATAAGTGATATGTTTGTTTAAAGTCTCCTCGCATCTCGTCTGCCTCACTATTGGTTTCAATATTTTATATTTGGGTGCATCTCTTAACTATGGATAATAGAATTAGTCTTGTTGTTCATATTTGAGAATAAATTGAAGTAATATTCACTATGGCTAATATTCCTACCGACCCTCTCACACTAAGCGATGAGATAACTCATCCCTCACACTGTCAATAACGCTGATAGTACCATGTTGGGCAGAGTATGGCAGGAACTGTACTGTCGCATTGATGCATGCCGTGTATAACCAAATTTTCACACATATAATATATGTAATGCATGTAAGTAAAACTTGTTTTCTGTATTCTTCCATACGTTCTTTTTTCTGTAGTAGTCTTGGCTTTTTTTTTACAACAGAGCTTTCAAATCTTGGAGGGAATTATGAGTAACCAATAATGTAATGTACACCCCTTCAATCCGCGCATCTTGGAAGGGCCCAGAATTCTAGGGGACCCAGACCTGACTGACAAGTACGTATTTAATCAATTTATTAAACATCAAAGGCATAACCTGCAGAGGGGCACTAATATATTCTTCGTTACACCACCCCGTAAATAACTTTATATAATAAACTTCATATACTTCTGATGGTTCTATTTGAGCTCCTTCTACTGATAGTCCTTTTGGGGAATTTCTGTTCTTTAAAAATTATTTCATTATAAAATTCCTCTTCAAAGAAGAAAATGTGATTATGTTAATTAGGACTACGACATATAGTCTAGGGTTTTCAAATTAGAGAGAGAAAGATAGGATAGATTGCAATCGGAGCATAGATTAATCAAATTGAATGTAAATCACGGATATTTAACATTTGATAATTGAATTAGTTAAGATGACGAATAGTCACTGGGATTAAAATCCAGATTAGATAGTTAAGAAGTCAAAGTGATCGCCTTGAGTAAGTGTGGTTAGTATTTAAGTTTTCTCATATCTCGCTTACCTCGTCTTTTGTTTGCATAGTGATTAATTGGGTGCATCTCTTAGACTGGATCGATTGAATTTGTGTGGTGATTAATATTGTAAATAAATTTAGATTGATTTGTTGAACTATGGATAGTGTTCCTTCCAATCCTCCTACACCCTTAGACAAGCAGACAAGATCATTACATACTTTGTATCTAATCTCCATGCTGTTCTTAAGCTTCGGAAAGACAAAAATGACATTATTAAGAAAAGGCCAATAACTGACGCCAAGTACGTATTTAACCAATTTATAAAACATCAAAGGCATAACCTGCAGAGGGGCTCTAATAATCTGCGTTACGCCCACTGTAAATAATTTTATATAATAAACTTCACACATTTTGATTCTAATCTCCGTGGTGTTCTTAAGCTTCGGAAAGACTAAAATGCATTATTAAGAAAGGCAACAACTGACGCCAAGTGCGTTTAACAATTATAAAACATCAAACATAACACAGAGGCTCTAATATTTCCGTAACGCACTGTAAATATTTAATTTTATTAATTTTATATTTTTATTTTTTGTTTTTTAAAGCATTATAACTGACGCAAGTACGTATTTAACCAATTTATAAACATCAAAGGCATAACCTGCAGAGGGGCTCTAATAATCTGCGTTACGCGCCACTGTAAATAATTTTATATAATAAACTTCACACATTTTGATTCTAATCTCCGTGGTGTTCTTAAGCTTCGGAAAGACTAAAATGGCATTATTAAGAAAGGCCAACAACTGACGCCAAGTGCGTTTTAACCAATTTATAAAACATCAAAGCCATAACCAGCAGAGGGGCTCTAATATTCTCCGTAACGCCACTGTAAATAACTTTAAATTTTATTAACTTTTCATATATTTTGATTCTAATCTTCGTGGTGTTCTTAAGCTTCGGAAAGACAAAAATGACATTATTAAGAAAGAGCCAATAATACAAAATACAAACGTAATGATTTTTTGAACATTTTGTTTTTAAAGATCCGCATAACTTTGTTCCACATAAACTACATTAATACGATTCTTTTAAAAACAAAACGAAACATTACTACACATTTCACCCCACCCTGAACGCATCCCTGTGAATCAAGGGATTATCATATGCAAAGCATTCATCGAAAATGGAGGAAATCCCCAACAGTTGGCTTCTCAAGCGAGTGATTTGGCGAAAATCTACTTGCCAAAATCGGCACCTTTTAGTATAATTCCTCAAAATGTTGTAATCACTTACGCATCGTTACGTGACCGAAGTATTCAGACGGTCTTAATAGAGTCGGAGCCGCAGCTTCATGGGCCATTTAAATTTCTTCTAATCTTAAATTACACTACAGGTGATATTTAAGTTTTAGCTACAATTTCGCAAGTACCCACGCTTTTGTAAAGATAAGTTTTCTTTCTCATTAGGTTATTGGTGATGATTATCAATTCTGGGTGAGAAAAGTCAATTCGTGCATGGCAGTTACATCATTCCCATAAATATAAATCGGTACTATTAAGCGGCTTCACAAATCAACTGACACAATAAGGTCTTAAAAGCGGAGAATATTGTTTTCAGATCTTAAATTTATCCTCATTTTTTTTTGCTTTAATTTTGTTTGCTATTCTCTGTATAGATTATGACTGTACATTAAGAGTGATAACCGTTTCATTTTTTTGTTATTGTTAAAAGTTCACAGTTTTACAAAAAATGGAATTAACAAATTCTACTTTAGGTAATAAACATAGTATCATTTGTGTGAAAATAATCCGTTAAACTGAAAACTGACTGAAACTTTGAAAAGCATAAAATATTCAAGAAACTTAAAATGTGAGGATAGTCTGATTTATTTTATTTCTTGACAAAAAATTATATTTTATTGCTTAGCTTGAAACAATATCACCTTGTAGACGGGGGTTTGAAACGATTGACCTTATAGCCTCAGTCGAAATTGCTACATATATATTCAAACTCTTCTTCCTGAATTCCTAACTTCCTCAATAAGCCTAATTGAATTTTTTGCTTTAGCCTCTATAACTCCAAACAATAAATTTAAAGGAGAAAAAAAATTAGGAACGAAATCCGCTGTCCAACTTAATTCTTTATAAGGCCGTGGGAAATATACTTCCCACGAACTTAATTTCTGAATGTCTATGGGAAGCTATTTTCCTACCTATGATTTGTGCTGCTAGCATTTCGCCTAACGTGACAAATGTTTCCTGAATTTTCAAGTCGCAAATGCTCTGTAAGTTTTTCTTGATCAGCAAGAAAACTGTCTTAGATGACGTACGATTGACTTAAGTTGTTGACCACATGCCAAGTTTACAAAAAACATATAGACGTTGCCGTTTGTGCTCTACAGCAGTGGTCCCCACCCCGGGAAACGTGGACTGGTACTGATCTGTGGATCAAATAGTGCCAGGCCCCTCAAGAAAAATTTATTTATTTCCATTTTAATTACTGTGCTGTATTTATCTTGGGTTGGTGTAAATTTTTATGGAAATCCCTTTATATTTCATGTTAAGCCACTTTATATTCATTTATAGTGCAACAGTATTTTATTCTGAAGACATGTTTAAATACAATTAAGGAATCCGACTACCCTAAAACTGTGAATTTTACCAAAAATTGACAATTTTCTTTTATGATTTTATGGGCCTAATTATTAGCTTTATAAAAATACCAAGTTTATCATTTTCCGTTTACTAGAGCAAAAACTACAAGTGTTTTAGTAAAAGCAGATGCCAATACTTTAAGCAAGACGCCATAGTTTAAAACGCGTTTTACTCGAAATGTGATTTTTTGAAAATAATCAAACGGGGGCCAGTGATTGCTAAAAAAAGTTTTGAACATAATTAACTGAAATTTTTTCTGTAAGTTCTGTATAATAGTAGAATTGTTTTAACTTTCAGATTTATCAATCACTGTTTTATTACAAAATTTACAGTCCCTTATGTGAATACAATCACTGTCTTTTTAAGGGGTCTCAGGGGTGTTAAAAATGTTTCGAGAGCACAAAATATGAACAATTTTCGACTAGAAATAATTCTTTGAGGTTAAAATGAAATAATTTGATTCTTTTACACATTTTTTATAAAGGAATAAAGTTTCAAAAAAGTATAAAATGTCTAAAATATAATCATAATTTTAAAAATAATAAGCACATAAATATAAGAAAATTTTTTGTAAGAAACAAATAGTAAGTTTTACGACACGCATGATATTTTCTGAAATAATACTTCTAATTACTAGCAATAAGTTGATTTATAAAGTCAAATATATCCTTATTAGATGGTAGCGATTAGATATAAAAAGAATAAAAAATAATATTTTTAAAAAATAAAAATTACATTTTTAAAATTTTTTGAAATTTTTCAAAAAATTACAAATATGTAATACTATAAATAGCTAGGATTTAAAGATTATGATAGAGTTTATAATTCTGTCAAGTTTTATGCATCAAAGTATGATAGTTTTTGAAACGCAATGCGCGTAAGTGAAAAAAACACAAACTGAGAAAAAAGGCTTTAAAGTTTTAAATTGAATTTGAGAAAATAAATTTTAAAACTTGCATGCTAAAATGCTCCAGGATCATAGGATATGCCTTCCTGTTGCTCAAACAGCTCAATTTCTGTACTCTTTTTAATTTTTTTCTCTGCGAGCTTCAAACGATGACGTTTAGCTCCTCTTTCTTGACGTAAAGATTCGACGATTGTCACGTTCAGCCAGGGACACACAAACATTTTTGTTAATTTTTAAGCCAAATTTCTCTAAAATAGTAATAAGTATTTGATTTCCATCATTAAAAATGCTGGTTGCTAGATTTGCAGCAATCTCTGCAATCTGAAGGCTAGAATCAATCGTCTTCGGACAAAACTTCCAGATTAATGAATTTAAACTTTCATTAGGATTCTGTGTCTTACCTCCTAAGCATTTCTTCAGGAGTGCCAGATGAGATAAGTCTGCAAATACAGGCTTAATTACATCTCGAACAGCTTTCGCAACTGAGGGTTTGTGTTTATAATTTTGTAAATTATTATTAATTGCGGCATTATACTTACACTATGTATTTGGATTTGTAGGACAAAATCAGTGCATCGGTTCATCATCGGTGCTGCAAGAACGGCCCCAAACAGCCCAAATGGCTTTCCGCATTTCCTTTACACTAGTAGAATTGCATCGAATAGCATTACCATAGTAATGCGCAAGCTTATCAATTAAACTATCAGTTAACCTACCTTTACCACCTATAGTTTTACCATCAGATAATTTCTTCTTACCATATACTAATTTAAGCTTCCTAAGTCTTGTACCCATTCTCTTTTGCACATGGCCTACACATTCTATTTTCTGAATAAGATGGTCATCGCCGTATGGATTGTTTTCAGAAAGGGCATTGAATGTTTTTGTGTCGCCATCTCCTATGTAGTTCGAATATTTCAGGTTGTGAAGCTTTTCTGATCGATTAAAAATCCTCAACATCCCGTCAACCTCCATCTTACCAGCAGAGCCAGAATAATTTTTTCTACGTGAAATCTTATCCGCTCTTTGCCATTTATTGTACTTGATACCAAACTTTACCCCTTTATAACTGTCGCTTCATTTGCAAAATGAGGACAACACTTCCCTATCCAAAACCTTACCTGTTTCGGCCCCATTAGAGTACATACTCCAATCAACGATGAATGTCCTCTCGTCTTCCAGGTCCCATCACCACTTACCGTTAAAATGTTATCAGGTAAAGAAGAATTTTCTTCGACAGCTGCCCTGTTCATGCTTTCTTCGGCGACTTCCTTCATAACAAGTGAAAGTTTATTATTAATAACATCATATGATTTTTGTTCAACAGGATTAGGAAGACTCATTACAGAACAAAAGGTT
The DNA here is from genome assembly GCA_019973975.1 of Trichonephila clavata. Classification (NCBI taxonomy): domain Eukaryota; kingdom Metazoa; phylum Arthropoda; class Arachnida; order Araneae; family Nephilidae; genus Trichonephila; species Trichonephila clavata. The sequence goes on from BMAO01010897.1 coordinate 40,982, forward strand.
TTTATTGACTCTAAACCTTGACCTATGCATCCCATTGCTAAAATAGATCTTCTGTTAATTTCTGGAGCATTATTTTTATTCCCAATGTTTTCACAGCTTGAAAAAGTACAAATACTCCCACATTTTTTACAATGTATTTCAAAATTCGAACATAAACCAAGAGTGGATTTTTCATTAATTGTTAATGGTTTATGACATTTTAAACAGCATGATACTGACAAAATAGAGCTAAAGGTTTAAATAAAATCAAAAATACGATATTCTTTGAAGTTTTCACTTACCTTAACAAGATTTGACTTTAATGAAGTCTGAATTCCTGAAAGTTTTTTAATTGAAGCATTTTTCATTTCGGCACACTTACTTGTACTTTTCATTTCTACACACTTCCTCGTATCTTTCATATCTGTAACATGTGAGTCACTTACCTTTAAATATTTATTTCCTCTAAATCTGTTCTTGGGGCATTGCCCAACGATTTTTTCAGAATAAAACAACAAATATCTTCGCTTTAGATAAGCGTTTTAAAAAAACGTGTGCTAATGTAAACACAACAGAATCAAAACACAGCAGAATGAATGTGTTGAGTTGCAGGCTTCCTTCTGATCAACTCAAACGCTTAAAATATTTCATGAGGCTTATTAAAAACAGAAAAATGAAAGGAATGCATAAATTTAAAAATAAATGGGCGTGGCATGTGTCCATTTAAAAGTTGTTATGACTAAATTGCTGTTTGTAATTTTTGAATAACTTTCGAAGTTTTTAGAGTATTGTCACGTGGTTAGTATCAAAATGTTCAGAAAAAAATGAAGAACAAGATATATTTTTTTCGAAAATTCGAAAAAAAAATTGTTAACACCCCTCAGACCCCTTAAGCATTTCTTATAGTAATCGAGATAAAAAGCTCTAGTTTTTGTAAAAAAGAAAATATCTCTTATCCTGGGTCATTTCAAAATTGAATAATATAGCAACATATTAGATTGAAAGAATTGAAAATTTGTTCCTAAACCTTTGGTGCAGAATGGGCCACGTTTATGCTATTTTTTGACAATTTTTACCTATTTTCCCCCATTTTAGTAATAATGATTTCTTTTTCTCTTCTTAATTTTAGCACATTTTTCTTAAAATGCATATAACAAATCTAAAAATAACAAAAAAATCCCCTTATCTCCTTTTTTAAAAAAAAAAGTTGTCGCAACCCCCCAGTCGGATACCTTAAATTAAAATTATTAAATTAAAGCAATCTAAAATATAAACAATTGACGTCTTCTCCCCCTTTCCCCCTCAGCGGGCCGAGGTAAAATTATCAAACATTGACCCGTCCGCGGCGATAAAAACGTTGGGAAGCACTGCTGTATAGCAGATGCTCTTAAATTGTGGCCGCGAAATCTCTCATGTAACGTTGAGTTTTCCCTCTTACAGACTCTGAAAGGCCTCGTGAAAAAATTGAAAGGTGTGCCACACTAAACTTCATTGGGGACTTAATAGTCCACAATTAAGAATCTATGCTACAGGGGTGAAGGATTTTCATGATGGAGAAAATCGACAGCGTTTGTCTAATACGATTTTGCGGCATGTAAAAGGTAACTTGAGTGCCAGTTTGGCTTGGATGTTCTAGGCAAAACCAAATTTTAGTACAATTTCGCATCGTCAGAGCTCAGATGCCTCCAACTGGGGAGGAAAATGGGTGTCAAAATTACATGTCAGTAATTGGTATCTACCTATACTGTTGGGGAGTGGTCCCTATGTGTTTCTCTCGAGAAATCAGACGAAATAGTAGACAAACATCTTAATTTTTCTTCTCTCTCGAGGCGTATGTCGGAACACTGCGATGGGCACCGTAAATCTCGCTCTTGCTCGTCTGATCTCCCACATACACTCTGAAAAACTCAACTGTCGTTTTCTTAATACACTTAATCACCGCCAGACCTCTGCGCATGCTCGAACATATACCATGCAGCAGTAACGCACACAAGAATTTTTTAAGGGGGAGGGGGACTTCAGGGTTGAAAGTCCACTATTCTCGTATCATGTTCCAATACGCCGCCCAACATATTCTTTTGATTTCGTCGATTTTCTGTGACAAAAAAAACATTAAAAAATAATAATTAAATGAATAATTAGCATTAATTAATAAAATTAATTTTCATAACATATACTTAATTAAATTTTACATACTATATACATAGGATTATAGTCAAATGAAAAAAAATCAAGGGCTTTGGGGAGGGGGGGGGTCCGGACCCCCAGGACTCCTCCCTTGTGTGCTCCACTGCCATGCAGCACTAAGAAGTGATACCAGTTTCCAAAAATGTACTAGGTATTCAGTGGTAAAAATACCATTCTTCTCTCAGTCCCATTTTAAACATAAAAAAACTCTATTTTTCGAAGAAAATCATCTCCCCATTCCTACTAACAAGAGCTGACTGAAAAAACCTTTAAAGTACTTTACGAGCTTCAGAGTTCCAAAATTTGATACTTCGCACAGCAAAATTAACCCCTCTTCGAAACAAAAGTAGCCAAAGCGTTGCTAATCCCAAACGAATCATTTATTATTTAGTTACCGTAAAAATTCCACTCGAATCTTCAAAATATATCTAATCTAAGCACTATACGAATCATCTGATATTTTGCAGATAAGACAGCTGAGCCTTTTGATTGACCAAATAAGACTGATTCTAGACATATTTCCTGAAGATCTGTCTACTGTTAAGATCCAGAAATGATTCATCAGTCTCGTCCACTTGTTTTTTCAACATTCAGCAGTAATAGCTTTTGGGAATTTACAAACTCTCTTTTTGTTTAAAACGTCACAAATTAATATATATATATGTATGTATATATATAAGCATAAAAGCACCAAAAGTTAAGCATAAATTGTAAAATGCGAAAAACATGGAGTAAAAATTCGTAAAATTATTCCAAATTTCTTGCGGATATTAATTGGGTGAAGAAGAAACATTGGGTTTATGCAAAACTTTTCAGTCGTCTACGTCCTGCGCGAAACACCGGTGCATGTCAGAACGCGGAGAGAAACCGATTCATGCAGCATAGGCAGTTAAGACAAGTTTCGCGCAACTGCTTTGCGAAGGAACATTGCTAACCATCAAACAAGGTGAATGATGGCACAAATACACCAATTGGACATGTTTACGAAACGGAGAATCGTTAGAATGCTGGAATCCTCACGATCACAAACCGAAGTATCTCGAATTCTGAATGTGGACCAGTCTGTGATCTCAAGACTGTGGCAGAGGTTTCAAAGAACGGGAGATGTTACCCGACAACCAGTATCAGGTCGACCAAGAGTCACAACCCCTCGCCAAGACTGATATCTGGTAATAAGTGCGCGACGTCAGAGGGACAGTACTACCAGAGCACAGGGTTCGGCACTCACAGTCGCCACAGGAATACGAATTTCGAGAAAACTGCTTACAGGAGACTCAATCATGCTGGCCTATATGCCAGAAGGCCAACAGTTTGCATTCCCCTCACGTCTGCGCATAAACACGCTCGTTTAAACTAGAGTTTGAAACATAAACATTGGAGTGTGGGAGAGTGGGCCAATGTAATGTTCAGTGACGGGTCCCTGTTTAGTCTGAGTAGTGATTCTCGGCGGGTAACGATATGGAGAGAACGTGGAACACGTTTTGAACCAAGAAACATAACGGAAAATCATCATTTTCCATCAAGGGGAGTAATGGTATGGGCAGGTATCATGATAAACAGCCGCACAGACCTCCATTTCTTTGACACGGGTCTGTGACTGCTCAAAGATACAGAGACAAAGTTCTTGAGCCTTATGTTCGCTTGTTTCGAGGTGCTGTCGGTCCTGATTTCATATTCATGGATGATAATGCGCCATGTCACCGAGCGGTGCTGATTGATGACTTCCTTGAAACGGAAAACATCTAGCGCATGTCGTGGCCTGAGAACTCTCCTGATTTAAATCCTATCGAGCATGTATGGGATATGCTTGGGAAACGAATTGCAGCTCTTTCGCGCCCACCAAGCTCCGTTACAGAACTGAAGAGAAATCTCCAAGAAGCTTGGAACCGTTTGAGCCCACAACTCATTCATCATCTCATAGCAAGTATGGTAAATCACTGTGCAGCGTGCCTGGCTGTCAGAGGTGACCACACGCCTTATTAAACTGCAGCATCAGTATTTTATTTAATGTTTTCTTTCATTTTTTCTTTAAAGTGTGAATCCTTGCTATGCTCAGTTTTCTTTCAAACTGCTACTTTGGATAATAAAATTAATTATTATCATTCTTTTGATTTGCTTCCTTATTTTATAATCATTTTACACTCGCATATCACGTTTCCCTCCATTCTGATTTACAGTTCCTTCTTTATTCACATAATTATCAATTATGCTTAACTTTTGGACACCAGTGTATATATATAGTAACATAAAATGAAAGAAATACATAGCATAATAAAATTGATAATACAAAATTATATCACTAACAAAGCTAGAAGATTTAAACCAGATTCCAGGAAACACAACTTTAAAAATGATGGAAAAGTCTATTGTAGAAGAATTAACTAAGGGTATGTATAACATGGAACAGAATTAGAACTTTAAAATGTAAGAAGCCAAAAGAGTCAATAGACTAAAATGAAGACCTGTTATGATTTCTAAAGCTGTTGCTGAATTAGGACCAGCAAAATTAGGGTTAAATATATTTTATGGATCCTACCTTCCCCTGTTCAGCAGAAATTTTATACATAACAGGAAAACATACCCATATTGAAAAGTTAGGCCTAAAATCAACCACGTGTAATTTGCAACCAAAATAAAAATAATAGAAAATATGAAAGGAAATGAATCCTAACAAAATACAAATAAAAATAATTTTGAAAAGGAATAATGAAGCAAAAACTTACATGAAAAAATGCAAATAACCGGAGAGCGGGGGGAAAAAAACTGTACGTACGAGAGCAATCACGCTAAATGACCGTTAAAAATGACGTGTTAAGTTGGTAAAACCAGATGCAAAAATTAGTGGCGCCACCTGGATAGTTTTTTTTTGTAATTAAACAAAGCAAACAAAAACAAATTGAAAATAATAAAAAACAGAAGGAGAAAAAAACAAAGAATAATACTTAAACTTTGAAAAGGAGAATTAGAGAGATAATTTAGAAATATATTTAAAAATGAAGTTACTTGGATAGTTGTATTCCAAGCAATTATTGCAGAATAGCTTAAAATTATTTTGCTTAACATCATTATCTGTGACTAAATCGTTATTTCTTTTTATAAAATTTAAGATGATATTTCTAAAAATAGATAGAGATGTAGGTTACTTTCCCAAAAAGGCATTTTAATAATGTTAAAATCAAAAGAGTCTCTTTTATCAAAAATATTACTAATTAGTATATTATTCTTAACAATTAATTGTAGGTCTAAAAAGTTTGCAGAGTCATTATTATAATTGGTTTTTAATAATTTCAGATATTGGGGATAATATTTAAAACTAGGAACATAATTTACTATATTACTAAAGATGATTAAGTCATCTATGTATCTAAAAAAGTAACAAGAATCGAAACTAATGTTATCATATTCATAAAAGTGCAGATAAATATTGGCTAAACAGTTACTAGCAGGCCCTCCTTGTGGAAGACCTTTAATTTGCTGATAATAAGAGTTATTGTGAAAAATATAATTTTCATATAGTACTAGATGAATAATAGAAAGATATTTATCATACTTAATTAGTTTATTCAAAGAATATTTGTTATAGGCTATTTTGAGAATTTTAACCATGTCCCCAATATCTATGGAATTAAATAAATCTTCAAAGTCATAGGTGTGAATAGAAATAATTTTTTTATCTTGCATGTACTTAATGATATCTAAGCTATTCTTAACTATAATCGAATTATCAATACTGTCTAATGTGGATTGAATAATCTTTTGTAGCTTTCTACCCGGAAGTGTAATATAAGTTTTAAAGCCGTTTGTTATAGTCCTAAATTTAATAGGATTTTTATGAAATTTTGGAGTTAAGAAAATATGAGGGAATTTAATATCCGAAATGCGTAAATCTAATTTTTTATAAAAAGCAGAAATTCGATTAAAAATTTCTCTATTGCTAGAATTAGATTTTTTAAAAGCATTATTATTATGAAAATGTCTATTAAGCATATCAGCATACAACCATTTGCAAATAATTGCATAATTACCCGGAACTTTATCAACATAAACAATAATGAAATTCTTTTGTAGTTCTACAATATGATGCTTAATATTTTTGTAAATTAATCCACAATCAGTTTTATAGTTATTTTTCAGTAACTCTTTTAAAACATTGCATTTAAATTCATTAAAAGCTTCAATAGGAAAAGTGTATTTAATTGCTAATTTAGTAATAAAGTTACAAATATCTTTAGAAATTTGTTTTTTTATGGCATTATTATTATTGGAGATCATTAATCTATAACTAGTACCTTTTGACATAATTTCCCTAAGAGTATTATCTTCAACAATATTTAAATTGCCTGTTACAACATGTTTGTGATGCTCGTTTATAAATTCAGGATAATCCTTACAATTACAAAGAAAGGTATTATTTTGCAAATCATTAATCTTATTGTAGTTAAAAATTGAGCTACCAATTTTTTTATTATACTTAAAAGCCTTTTTAATGCAAACATTATTGATAGGTAAGCAATGTGCACATATTTATTAAATATTTTTGAAAAATTAATGTTATTATAAGATTTATTCATGATATATAGATTTATTATAGATTTATATATATATATATATATACGTTTGTATGGATGTGTATAGAAAGAGTTTTCAATAATCTTTACTATAGAGAAATGGGGATATATCTTAAAGACAAAAGAATCAAACAGGTACTGGAAGCTTAAAAAGATGAAAGTTGCAGTATTATAATAAACCATGTAGACAGAGAACACCCATTTGTTGATTTTATGTTAAAGTAGGGTTTGACCACACACACACACACACACACAATTGTGTGGCCTGCCAACCTCCCTTTTGTTTAAAATACTGAGCGAAATCCTGCTGAAAATTTTGATTAAAATTTCTAAATCCATTACAATATACATATATATATATATATATTATATATATATATATATAATATATATATATATATATATCTAACTGAAATTTTCCAAAAAAAGTTAGAATTTTCAGATAGCGGGGTTTTTATTTGGTGGGGTGTCTAGGGGTTTTTGAAATGTGGGGGTTAACTTCGAAAAATAGAATAGACAACATAGTTTAAAAAAACTAAATAATTTATTACAAGTTACAGGAGGGTGTTTACATGGGGAATATTTTCACAATAGAAATTAGGACATGCAAACATTTACATAGGAAAATTTATAGGCAGCCATTAATATAGAAATGATAGATAATCAGTCCCTCTCTCTTCTGGGAGAACGTTAGAGATTAAATTAAACTCATTATGCGATGGGATCGCAACTTACCGTCAGTTCTGGCGAAACAAGCACGGAAGCGCTAAAACGATGCTCGTTGTCGATGGTTAGTGGGCCTCTGACGAAAACAATCAAGTCAGCGTTTTAATAAGCACGCTAGATGGCGTTTCTATGGAATTCTGTTTTGACTAACATTGCCGTCCTCTGCAAAGGGATATGATCTAACCTTTTACAAAAAGAGAAAGTTCTATGGGATATGCTACATATATATATATATACATATGTAGCATGGATATATATATATATATATATATATATATATATATACAGTGAAACATCCATATTACGCACCTCAATATTGCGAATTTTTCTATATAGCGTGTTTGTTTCTGGAACCTAGAGCACATTTCACGATTTTCTTCGTAAAATAACTTCCCAATAGCGAAGTGCATTTTCCAGGTAACGAACTTTTTCTCATGTGATTCAATTTTTTCCTCCCAATTTTTGAAGTATTTCTGGACATTTAAAATTGTTCTCTCATTTTATGATGGTTACAAATTTTGAACCGGTTTTATGAAGTGCCTATCTTACTGAAAGCAGTAGAATTCTGTGCGTTTCATCTAAGAAGTGCAACCTGTAACTCCAATTGTCCAGCTCACTGGAAACATCTTCGTTATCCCTTTTAACCTTCAGTGGAGTTGTCTCGTGTCCTTTTAACTAGTCTCCGTTCATTTGGAGTGTTGACCAGCAGTACTGGTAACTTTGTTTCTAGTTGTTCGAAAATCTCCAAACATAAGTGCTTGAGCAACAAAGAAAAAAATTCAATTCTTCAGGAAGTGGATTAAGAAACTTTCCTTGCAGTTTTTCTTTCTTTTTTTTGTTGTGATAGGTAAGATATATAAAATAAATATATATTAGTTTACAAAAAGGTGTGAATAATTACTTTTTTCAATATATAGTGTTTTGGAACTTAAAATATTTTTTTGTGGTTTATAAAGAAAATTCAAAGATGAACCTCTCTGTATAGCAAATTTTCCATACAACGAACTTTTTTTCGGGATTTAGGGACTTCGTTATATAGAGGTCCGACTGCATAAAAATAAAATATATATATATTACGTTGATGTTTGTTCGTTAGCTAGTAATGACTAAGAACAAACAAACAAAACTGTTTATTTCAACAGTAACAAGAAAAAGGAAACTACACAATTATACAAATACTATATTAAATTATTTGAACGCGCGTCGCTGCGTTCCTCTTTAAATTACTGGCTTAAAGTTCCTCTTTTAGCCAGTTCGTTTAGTTTTTGTCTCCGTGAATCTTCTCTTTCTCTCCGTCCTTTCGTTCTCTGTCTCGACTAGGTCTCTCTCGGGTCTCTCTGGGGATCGCCGCTCACCTCTCTGTGAAGCGAGCTGAGTCACGTGCCAGGGAGCATGCAGTGGTGCCTCTCTGGGTCCTTTACATATATTATATAAATATATATAAAATCCATACCTTATCGGAATTCGAAAACAGGCCCAACGGCAGAGCAGTCAGCGTCAGTGGAGTTTCGAAGAATATTAGTGGCCCCCTGCAAACTCAGGTTTTGGGCCCCAAACCCAAATACGTACTTAGCGTCAGTCAAGCTTTGGGCTCCTTAGAGTCCCTGGCCCCCCGCAATGCGGGGGTGTACGTTACGCCACTGGTCAGCGTCACTAACTCTTATACAGGTGGGTGGCTTCATTATGAATAAAAATACCTTGAGAGAAAATTTTAATGAAATATAATATAAATAAAGAGAGAGAGAGAAAAGAAAGATCTTTATTCTTATACATAAATGCAGGGCAGTAAAAATACTACTAAAATTTTGTCTGTATGTGTGTCCTGGTTAATTGGTAAAAAAAACATTTATGCTATCCTTTTTGATAAACACTAGTTAACCATTAATAAGAAGATGAATCTTTTCATATGTGTCTATTTTTTAGGAATATTTGAATTAATTTATCATGTTTTATTCGAAAAAAGAAACCGTGCAATAGCTTTCCAACCCATTAATGAACTACCTCAAATCTGCAATATTCATCTAAAAAACATCTGATGTATTCACATAACGTCTGTCATCCACTAAAACCGCTGATGAATCATCAATCTCAACCACTTATCCTTCAACACCCCATCATGCTAACTTATCTGATGGGTGAATAGTTAAACTTGTCAAATCATTGTTGATAAACACTGGCCACCCACTGATTTCACCAGCGGCTCCAGGAACTCAACCATCTCGGACAGTCAGGGACAGAATCTAAAAAATCCAAACATATTAAGGTGGTTGAGACGAAGACAACCTTGTTTTTCTGCTTAATGTAATTTGGTTGAAACCTCTTGTGGGAGGAAGTGGATGATAGAAATGAGCGGGGCGCAGACAGACTAGAAATTTCACCGTCGGCTACGCACTGTGACATCTCGTCTGGTCTGCTTGCCTCATTTATCGAGCAAATTATACACCCAGCAACCTCTGCGATGTGCTTATGGCGTGTTGTGACGTCAGGCACACTGATTCCTGCACAGGATGCACCACTGGAGTAGAAATACCAAATATTCTATACCGGAGATTTTGTCTCTTCTTTCTTTTCGTTTATTTATTTCGGCGATTCGAGTAATTTTTTTGTTGGGAAAGGAAGTGCCGGAGAAGTAATGCGAAATATTTACTTGTAATGCTAGACTAAGCGGAGATTTGTTTTTTTCTGCCTCCCTCTCTCTCGCGGTTTAAATTTTTGTTTTTCCTTAATTTGGAAGAATTTTCCTCTCAGCAGAAGACATTAACTGCAGCATAGTGTGTGTCCATAGCACATTGTGCTTCTTTTTATACATATGCTGGCCCTTTTTCTGATTTGAATGGTGTGAAAACATATCGTTGTTTTTATAAAATGTCCCTTACTCTTTGTCACATTTTCAATAATTCAAACTCAAAACTAAAAAAGATCCTAATTAGGAAGACGTTTTAATTTAAAATGTAGGATGAGGAGGGGAGGGTCTTTTCTTTTTTTTCCTTCTTTTGCTTTCAATCTATATCTATACTTTAAATGCTTTTCCAACATTTATTTTAACATTTTTTTGTTTTTGTTAGTACTTAAAATAATTATTTTCAATGTTTTATATTTCTATTTTTCCTGCTACTTATAAATTACCGTACATTTTCTTCAAAAGCCAAGTATTTTTGGAACATTTTTTAAGGTGAAAGCAATGGTACACACTGGAATTTTTCAAGGGTGGGGGTGTAGGGGTTCAAGGGGAAAGTCCAAAATTTTCTCATCTTACCTCAATATACCACCCAATACATTTTTTTTTGTTTTATTTTATTGCCGGAAACAAAAAACAGTAAAAAAAAAATAAATGATGGAATAATTAATTAGCATTAATTTTAAAATAAATTATAATAAATTCTTTTACGTTAATTACCCCCAGAATGTCTGTTTGGCTTGGGTGCTCTCGGCAAAATTAAATCTTAGTACAGGTTCACATCGTCAGAGCTCAGGAGCTTTCCTCTGGTGAGGAAACTGGGCGTCCAAATTACTTGTGATAATTGGTATCGCCTACATGGTGCCGCGTTAAAAAGTGATACCAACTCCGGGGGAGTGTACTAGATTTGCAAAGGTTAAAATACCAATGCGTAGCCCCATTAGGAAAAAAATATTCAATCGGAAAAAACCAAGGGCTACAGGGGTGGCTATATTCCCCCCTTTGTGCTTCTGGGTGAAAGTATGAAGTTAGTTTATACACGAATCTGCTAATCTCTGGAAAAAAAACGCTTAAAAAAACGTTCTAGCGTTTCTTAAAAAAACGTATGTAAGCGATTTTACTCCCTTAACTTCTGAGGTGTTTTCAGTAGAATTTTTATTCCAAAAAAAGAATGAAAAAAGGGAGGGAAAAACATAACTCCTTTTAAAGTCAGTGTCGGAATTTGAATTTCCAAACATTTCGCAAAACTCGCATTTACTCGCTGGGATGTCTGAATGCATATGATCATCATGCTGCGAGTTTATCCTCTTGGATATGAAATATAGGTCGACGATCATATGTGCCGTATAAAAATTAAAATTCTCACTCATTTTCCGAACAAAAAAAATGGTTCAAAAATTTTGATTAGCTGAGATATTGAACGAGATAACAAATGAAATGAAAAAAAGTATGCTAGCTTTCAATAAGATTATCAGATGTGAAAATACTTATATAACTTCATTTACATTTTACTTTATAACAGTTTGGTTGGAAAATATTCCAGGTTCTTTTATCCGCTTGGCCAGATTTTCGCTTACATGACAAAATGTTTGAAAATTACAGGAACTTTTTTCTCAATTCGGTTTATACACCGGCTGGTATCCGACTACCCTAAAACTTGAATTTGCAAAATTTACAATTTTTTTTTATTTTTTTTATGGCCATCTTATTAGCTTTATAAAAATACCAAGTTTATCATTTTCCGTTTACTAGAACAAAAACTACAAGTGTTTTAGTCAAAGCAGATGCCATTACTTTAAGCAAGATGCCATACTTTAAAACGCGTTTTACTCGAAATGTGATTTTTTGAAAATAGTCAAGTGGGGTCAGCGATTGCTAAAAAAGTTTTGAATATAATTAACTAAATTTTTTTTCTGTAAGTTCTGTGTAATAGTAGAATTGTTTTAACCTTCAGATTTATCAATCACTGTTTTATTACAAAATTTACAGTCCCTTATGTGAATATAATCACTGTCCTTTTAAGCATTTTCATATAGTAACCGAGATAAAGTACTCTAGTTTTTGTAAATAAGAAAATATCTCTTATCCTCAAAGTCATTTCAAAATTGAATAATATAGCGACACATTAGATTGAAAAAAAATAGCAAATTTGTTTATAAACCTTTGGTGCAGAATGGGCCGCATTTATGCTATTTTTTGTCCATGTTTACATATTTTTTCCCATTTTAGTAATAATAATTTCTTTTTCTCTTCTTAATTTTAGCACATTTTTCTTAAAATGCACTAAACAAATCTAAAAATAACAAAAAATCCCTTATCTTCTTTTTTTAAACAAAAAGTTGTCGCAACCAGTCGGATACCTTAAATTTTAGGTAATTTTTTGAAGAAGAAACACATTTTCTGCTTGTTAACGATTGGGCTTATTTTCGGAAATATACAGTTTATTTCTTTTGAAAGATCTTTAGCTTTTTTAATGAAGCAAAACACACTCCAGGATATTTTTTTAATAAAAAAACTAATATTTAATTGAAAAAATAAAACAGTCTGGATTTTTAAGTAAAATAAATGTTTTCATTCACTTTTTGAATTCTGTTATTTAAAAAGGTACAAATTTTCTAGCCAACACACACACACATTCGCGATGTCCTTTCTTTTATAATAACTGAATTATAAACTTATATATACTACTTACGGAGAATAATAGAATGCGTTCAGTTCTCCGATATTGGACCTAATCAATCTCTCTGTTAAGAAAATAATAGTTGTTGCGTCTTTCAGATTTTCTTTCAAGATTTTTAATCCCCAATCTTTCCAGAAATACTTTATTCAATTTAACAATGGACCCATCGCTGCAGTGTTGTTGATACTATTCAATGATAGCACTGATTATAGTGATTTCTATGTCTCTAATATAACCATGTGAAAAAAAATCTTTATCATTAAATTGTGTGTGTGTGTGTGAACGAGAAAGTAAAAATGACAAATAAAATTCTCTACAGCGTCGTTTTACATTTACTTTCGTTATAAAATACTGATGTGTAAAAAAAAAAGCCTGTGTTAAAATTTTAATTCTTTTCGCTTAATTTTCGAAAGTGTCGCTTCTTCTAAAGAATTCGATACTTGGGAATGTTCATCATACAGTTAAGATCACGGTCCTTTGAGGGGATTTTGAAGTATTTACTACAAATTTTAACGTATAATCTCTTATTTAGAGTATGAGTTTGACACATGTATCAAATACAGTGAAAATCACTTAACACAAAACTAGGGGGGGGGCTTAAATATTTTTTCGTGTTAAAAATATTGCCCCCACCCCCCACATTTATTTAACAAAATTAAGTTTATTAGGGTACATTTTACTTACATAGATATGTTCAAACACTTCCGTAGTTTGCTCTGTTTTTGTAACCATTGTAGAAAATGGAGAGCTAGCAGCATCAAAATCTTAACAGATTTCCGTTTTCATCTTCTGTTTTTAATGAACAGCCTTCAGAAGCTTTATCTTCATTTTAAGCGAAAAAGCAGTTTTCTTCCTTCTGACTTCTTTGTCATTGCGCTCGTAAGGAATTCTTCTAAAAAAGAAAATAAAACGTGAATCAAACTAAATGATTTGTACTCACATTGCAATGTACTCGTCTCCGAATTCCAAAGTCAACTGATGACACGTTTTTGTGTATTGTTCGTATGGGTGAAGGGTGAAAGTAGCTTAGAAAATAAAATTGGTTCGTGTCATAGGCTATTCTATTTCAAAGCCAATTTAGCCTCATTTCCAATTTAGCCAATTCTCCTCCTTAGCCTCCTCCTCCATGTTTGTCTGTTATTTGGTTCCAATGGGCTGCATTTTCTTTGGTGACATCATTTAGTGGCCGCTTCCGCTACCAAATTGTAACATTTGAATTTTATTCAGTTCAAACTTTCGTCGGATGCTGAATATTGCAGTGAAATAATTTTGCCGAGAGTACCAGACAAAATTGATACTCAAAGGATCTTTTATATGCCACATAGCCAAAGGACATGCGTTCCTTCAATTTTCGCATCCAGAAAATCTATCGATTCCAGCCGGGATCGAACCTGCTACGAAACATAAACATGTGAAACCATTTCTCTTTTATTTTACACCTCTCCTAAATCTCGCCTGGTGTTTTCAGTGTTTTGTTCATTCTCAGAAGCGAAATCTTTTCGTGTTAAGAGAAAAATTCCATTAAAATACATAGTAGTTTGGCAGGAACGCTGTATTATTTCGTGTTTCCGGTATTTCGTCAAGTATTAAACGTATTTCCAGGGGCGTAACATACACCCTTGAACCCGGAGGGAGGGGGGTGCTGGGTTCTAGCGAGCCCTAGGCCTGACTGCAACCAAGTACCTACATTTTGTAAAATCCAACTTGGGGAGGGGGGCAAAACCTGATTTTGACAGGGAGCCCAAATATTCTCAGTTACGTCACTGTGTATTTTACTGTTTATATAGTTATACAACATATGTTACACGTCCAATTCGCTGGATATTTCTTGATGTTTTTTCCCCATTTTATCTAAGCTTTCGATTGTATAGAAAAACAATCTTATAGCCCACGTTTCTTGATTTAAAAAGTACTGGACTTAAATTTCTAAAACGGAAGCATAATTACCTCTCCCGTTCCTCTCCTTCCTTATTATATCTGCAAAACGCATTTTTAGAGGATTTCCAATCACCAAAATAAACATGTTTGCTAAATTTCGAGTCTGAAGGTCTAATAATCAAAATCGGAAATTTGTATGCATAACAACCGCTCCTGGGAATCAATTTCCGCAAAACGCTTAATGAACGGATCTCTACTCAACAAAAGAGACATGCTTACCAAATTTCAAGTCTATAGTTTTAATAGTTCAAAAGCAGAATTTTTTTTATCTGTACGCCCCCTCAACCTATCCCAACT
The DNA here is from genome assembly GCA_019973975.1 of Trichonephila clavata. NCBI lineage: Eukaryota > Metazoa > Arthropoda > Arachnida > Araneae > Nephilidae > Trichonephila > Trichonephila clavata. Next base: position 56,034 of record BMAO01010897.1, read on the forward strand.
TCCTTCCGTGCCGATTTTCACAAAACCCGTGTCTTGTGGGTCTTTACTCAACAATAGAAACATGCTTGCAAATTTTCAGACACTAGACCTATTAATAACGGAGACCTCGCTTGCCGAATTCGACAGACGATTTCAGATGGGTGATAGCAGGAAGCATGGGGACCACATATCACATTGGGGTTGCAGACAACGTTTAGTCGGAGTAATTCGCGAAAACTATTTTGAAGGGTTCGATGTGGAGTGGAATGAAAAGGGGCACAAAGTGGGAAGAAATACATTTATTAGACGGAAAGCATGTTTACAGTACGAACAAGGCATCACAGCTTGACCTCAAAAATGCAACGACAAGTGATTATCATATGAATTATTCGAATTTGTGACCGCGTAAGTCGCAGCACTGCCAACACCGATAGACCAAGGATTGTCCAACACGTTCAAACAAATCCGGTGTGCTGGCAATGTCAGGGGAATCGACGATGATCCGTTCCGTGATATCCTCTACTATAACCCTCCCCCCAGCGTCTCACACAAGCAATTTCAGGAGCTTCCGGAAGAAATATAAGAGATAGAGGCCTGTGGATCGTGGCGGCCAAGCAACATGTCAGTTCCGTCCAATCCTTCTCCCGGGATATATGGCGTGGAGGTGGTTTCACATCGTCATTGGAAAATGTGCCCGTGCACTATTGTGCATGAATCACACGTTCTGGTGCACAGTGGCCGGTATTCCCTGCAACAATTTTGGAAGAAGTGGGAAATTTTCATACGTGCAGGTTTCTTGTACCCAACCAAAACGTTCCAAATTCTCGCATTCGCTTGGCCACTACCCTCGTATGGCTCCTCGTCCTCCCGACGGCAACGATTATCGCGATTTTCACCAACTAAACGAGGTTTGCGACCCCATGTTCTATGGTGATTTGTACCCACCCCCCTCTCCCCACAAGCTGACTACTATCACACTTCTGAAATTGTTGGTCGAATTCGGCAACACCCTGTATAAACATGTCTTAAAAAATAAATCTTTAAAATCATGAAAAATCAGAAAATATTTTCCATTAATCTTGTGTAGTACAATTAATCAATAAATAAAATTTAACCAATGCAGTCGCAAAAGATTTGGTTATTGCTACCAATACAGTCGACTCTAGCTTCAAACCTTCGATAATACGAACCTCTCGCTAATTCGAAGTATATGCTCAGCCCCTAGAAAAACTCTTGATATTTCTAACTAAAACAATAGTTTTGGTACACTCAATATATTTCGAAGTAAAATCTGTAGCCGCTCAGAATGCAACACGCGATAATTTGAAGTGATCCAATAAAACTCACAATAATTCAAACACTCACTATCATGTAGAACCCTGTAGCAAACAGGTTGAAGCTTACGTGTTTTGTGTTGCATTGTCTCTGCTTGTCTTTCCTGTAATGTAGCCCCTTTCATGACCAACAGAGTTGTCTCCTATGAATTTGACAGAAGCAAAGCTTCACTAAACAAATTATGCTAATTTTTCCTTCAAAATCATGTTGATGCGGACTTTTTTCAAGCTTTATTTATTCTGAAAAATCTATTGTCAAAGTTAGATTGAATGCAATGGAACAAAAACAACAACAAAAAAAAAGATAACGATTTTAGATTAAAAAAATTAGTTATGAACAGTTTGTATTCTTTAAATGGTTGTTTTCAATATATAAAAGTATTCTTTTAATACAGAATTTTAACTTTTGCTTAACATTTATACAGTATAATATGTACTTCTTGAAAGTAATTTAAAATAATTTTATATGTATGTACAATTGTGTGTGTGTTGTTTTATTACATAGTTTCAAACAGACGCGTAACGTACAGCCCCTCAACCCCCGCATCGCGGATAGGCCCAGGGTTCTAGGGGGCACAAAGCTTGACTGCCGAGCCCTTTGTGAAATCCAACTTGGGGGGTCCCAAACCTAATTTTGCAGGGGGGCGCAGATGCTCTCAGTTACGCCACCGGTTTCAAATTTAAATGCGTTAGAAAAATTTCGCTTCTTGCATTTTGGGAGTTTTTTTCTACCCTCTTGATAATTGAACTCTAGATAATTTGAAGTTTTTCATTGGTCCCTTCAACTTCGAATTATTGAGAGTCGACTGTATCCAGCCTTTTTAGTTTGAGAAAAAATTCCCAAAACAATTTCCTATTACTTTACATTTTCGACGCATGAAATGTGCTAAGTCACTTAATAGTCGACTCCCCCAAACATTAAAGCGTGAACAACTTAATCACTTTTATGCAGACCATCTTGCACTAAACTTCTTCGTTGTAGTGTTAAAGCTCTGTAATCCAACCGAAAACACAAACTGAGGAAACAAAACCAGACTAATCCGCTCTCCATCGTTGAACTCCTTAATTTTCATCATACCATGTCGTGCAGACATGCTCTTCTTTCAGACATACGATCACGGGATCAAGTTCATTAAAATCTGGCACGGAGACGCTTGGAAAAATACGACAGACAAAATCTCTTGGAAAATTGTGCGAAGAGGTTGCGATCTCAAAAAAAAAAGTTTACAGAAAGAAAAGAAAATGCAGACATTCATCATCAATGTTTTCTTTTTACGGACGAGGTATTTCCTTACTCCAAGTTAAACATGTGGAATGATCGTTGAGAAACAGGGAGGTCTTGGAGGTAGACGCTTGGGTGGGGAGACTAAGTTTAAAATGAAAGTTTTTGTTTACTCGAATAAGGCTTTCCAATTTTTTAAAATAAATGAAGTATTTTGTCTTCTTTATCTATGTTTTGATAGTAAAGGTTAAGAAGCAGCGAGGGAGTTTTCAAGAAATGAAATAAGAAATGTTTACATCAGATTAGTTAAAGTTATAAAGTCATAACAGAGGAAAAGGAATTTATCCGCATCAGGAAAGGAGTTCTTGTAAATATTTTAGAATGTGAGGTCGCTGTTGTGAATTGCATTGAGTAAATTTTTTATTATGACTTCTTACTTTCTTACCTTCTTCCGCTTTTGCATAATATTATATTGAAAGTGAATTTTATACATTAGAGAATTATAAATATTTTCAAAAAAGCTATCCTTATTTTGAAAGGTACAATTCCATAACCTATTAATCTACTAAATTATAATGTAAAAAGCTATTTACGCAGGAAGAAATCTCTCTATGGTGTAGATTTTCAGACTCTCTCCCCATTACCTAAAATTTGTGTATCCCAAACAGGCTTTTTAGGTTAATCTTCCTTCTTATTTTTCTTTAAAATATAATGGCTACTTTGAGTGATTTATAACCTAAATTGAAGAGAAAGAAATCGCTTTTACGACAATTATCAAAATTTATTTCACCCTTTATCTACTGAAATTTTTTTCGTGGGATAATTTTTTTGAGTCCTAATTTGAAAATTAAGTTATATACATAAATAAAATACACAACTTTTTGAAATTTAATCTGTTAGAGTAGCGTTTCTCAAACTGTGAGGCGTGCCCCCCTAAAGAGAGAAGATAACTAACTCTACGAGGGGGCACGAGTGTATTGAAAAGTCGAAAAAAAATATTATTTAAGGTATCCGAACACGTTCGGAGTACTTTTTAACAAAATAGCATTCTAAAACATTATAAATGATGTTTTAGGACTCAATACCAATAAATATTACTATATTAAGCTATCAATATTTAAAATAAATTACCTGAATTTTACAAAAATAACAATTATCAGTGAAATTTTAGCAATATTTTTGAAAAACTTCAAAGCAGTTAGAGAAAAAAGCATTAAACATATATTAGTAAAAGTATTACTAAAACAAATTAAATGCATTTATCTAGAAAATGTACTAAAATTTTAATTTTTTATTAAAATTTGAAATTTTTAGAGCTGATTGAGTAAACATTATGTGACATCTTTATGAGGTCATTATTTAAATAACAAGCCATAACTCAAAAAGTATTCATACAATAAGAAATAATTTAGTACATACTCCAGAAAATAACATAAATATCAGGTTCAAAAAGTGTTACAGAAATACATTCTTAATATTTTGAGTTATTAGACTCGCCATGATAGATTTTGAGCCATTTAAATGCCCACTTCTGGTAGATCAAAAACCCACTTCCGGTTTTTTAAAATTTATAAAAAGGATTGTAACTTGGTCTCTAGGTAGTGTAGAAACAAAACAAAGTATGTTTTGTAAAGTCAGAAGATAGTTCTATTCAATAAAATAAAAAACAAAAATATCTGTCTTGACTGAATTGGGTCATTTTCAACGTGTTCGGATACCTTAAAAAAATTTTTAATTTACTGAAAGTAAACAAGCAAAATACATTCTGACAAAATAAAAAATAAAACACACGTACACACTGACATAATAACTTATAAATGTATTAGTTCTGCACAATATATTTTACAATTAATTTAACTACTTGTATGTTAAGTTAAAAACATGGGCTTATCACACACATATAAAATTTTTCAAAAATTAACACTTATCTTGATAATTTGTGTACTATGTATAATTAATCTCTTCACTGCCGATTTAAAGTTACACGATTCGCCCCATAATGTCACCATTTTGCACGTAGTCAGGCGCATGTGATGTATTGGGGGGGGGAGAGAAAAGGAATAAATAAGGATATCCTCTGAAATAAGTAAATCCTTCGTGAACACTGTCAACGTACTTTATTAATAAATGTTTGGATTTATCGTACGGTAATAGTTGCTGTTTATTAAATGTTAAAGAGGTCGTGAAATCTGGCGGGAGTATAACTCGCACCTATAATACTGCACTTTTTAAGCTTTTAGATATATTCGTCGTATAACGAGCACCTGATTTTTTTTACGAAGGAACCTAAAATGTACGTATGCAATGCTCTTATGTTTTGAAGTCATTTATTCAAGGTATTATCCGAGTGACGCAATTTGATACGTAATTGAAAGCTATAAAAGTGTTGGTAGTGGTTTATCAGATTGTAATTATGCTTTTGTGAGGCAATGAGTAAGTCAAAGGAGCTTAGTGAGTTTAATCGTGGCAGTATAGTGGGATGCCACCTTTGTGGGAAATCAGTTCGTGAGATTGCGAACATTCTACAGAAGCCTAAATCTACTGTGAGTGATGTAATTGTGAAGTGGAAACGTCGAGACAGAGTGAAACGGCAGAAAAACGAAAATACTTGGTGAACGCAGACACAGAACTCTGAAAAGGGTAGTGAAACAAAATCGCAAGTCCTCGTTGGTGGAAATTTCTCAGGAGTTCCAAAGTTCACCAAGAATTAGTGTTAGCAGCAGGACTGTCCGTCAAGAGTTAAAAAACTTGAGATTCCATAGTCGTGCAGCCGCTCACAAGCCAAACATCATTTTACAGAATGCGAAGCATCGATTGCAATGGTGTAGAGCTCACCTTCATTGGACTGCGGACATGTGGAAAACTGTTCTTTGGAGTGATGAATCTCGCTTTACAGTCTAGTAGTCGGATGGACGCGTCTGGGTTTGGCGGATGCCCGGCGAACGTTTCTTTAGTGACTGCATTGTGCCGACTGTTAAGTTTGGTGGTGGAAGTATAATGGTGTGGGGTGTTTCTCGTGGTTTGGCCTGGGTCCGTTTGTTCCTGTGATTGGAAACATGAACTCTGAGATGTATGTGGACATTCTGGACAATGCTGCACTCCCCACTCTATGGCAATATTTCGGGGAAGGCCCATTTCTCTTCCAGCAGGATAACTGCTCCATTCACACATTGAGGCTTCCACAGACGTGGTTTGACGAAATGGGTGTTCAAAAACTGGACTGGCCTTCTCAGAGCCCCGATCTAAATCCCATAGAACAACTTCGGGACGAATTAGAGCGCAGATTACACAGTCAGCCAAATCAACCATCCTCACTGCAAGCACTCACTTCAACTGATATGGACGCCTGGAAGGCAATTCCTATGGTCACCTATAAAAAATTGGTGGAAAGTCTTCCCAAACGTATGCAAGCTGTCATCCCGGCAAAAGAGGGACCAACATCATATTAATATGTGCCTCAGGACGCTCTAAGTCCATACCACTGGGTGTCCGGATACTTTTGGCCAGATAGTGTACGCCGGGTTTTGCTGTAATTGAGTTTTGAGTGACATGGGCATTTGAGAGTTAAATTTCAGTTCGAGTATTATTTCCGCATTCCGGTGATCATATCCAGTTTTCAGGAAAATAAGATCAATCATTATACAGTTACTCATTGAAGCTAACATTAACTGATTGACATTTTATAGAAGGTCTGTAGGTTCTATTTTTACTGCCGTGTATTATAAATCAGTAGTCATCAAACTGTGTTCCACGAAACCCTGGGGTTCCACGAAGACCCAGTTCCAGTCAAAAAAAAATTCGAAAATAAATTATAAATATGTTTATGTATGTGTTCCAAGGGACACTTAAAAAAAAATTTTAATGACTTAAAAAATAAATTTGGCACCGAGAAGCTATTTTTAGAAATTTCTTGCATTTTTCTTCATATGTCTGTCAATGGCCCTGGGGTTCCCCCAAATAATTTTATACTCATTAGTGCAGTGCTTTTGCAAAACTAAGTAGGATAGAATGAATTGGACTTAGAAGGCAGTGTTATAAAAATTATACAAAAAAAAACCGCCTATAAGAGAACATATTTAAAAAAACATCCAGCAGTTTTAAAATAATATTTCCCAGTAAAGAAAATCTAGCACGAATGGATGAATCAGAAGGCTTGTCAATAAAAGAGAAGGAACAACTTACCTATATATCAACAGAGATTCCACGTTAAAATCTAAATTTAAGCAGGAACAGCTCCAAAAGATTTGCGTTACAAATTCACGCAGAATAATCAGAAGTTTTTTACACAGTTAAACATTTTAATGTCCTTCTGAAAAATGTTAAAAATATTTCTCAACGTATGTGGCAACAAAAACAAAGTATAGAGCAACAGAATATGAAATACGATTGTATATAGCTTTACTAGACCTAGATTTCGACAGTTTGTGTAAAGAAATGCTAACACATATCCCAGTTAATATATATAATGCTAAGGTAGATGATATCTGGAGCATGAATTAATTCCATTAATGAGTAAATTACCTGAATATTACGTTAAAAACTTTCAATAAATATACAGTATTTTTCTCAAATTGTGTTAACTTAACGGAGCTATAACATGTTGATCTATTTTAAATATTATTTTAAGACATTGTCTTCAGTGGCGCATTTTTATATAGATGGGGTTTCCCAGAAACATCTTACAGTTTTAAGTATTCCGTGAGTCAAAAATTTTAAAAGCCATTGTTCAAAATTATAAAAGGATTGTGTTCTCTTTCTTATCGTCCTTTCCTTAAAAAATTACCTCGGTAAAAGATGAAAGAAAGAAGAGTAAAATGAAGCAAAAGCGGGTGATTTTAAAATTACATGACAATTTAAAAAATCAAATTGATGTGTAATCTTTCAAGCGCAAAAGCAATAAAAGAACTGTGCCGTGTTACCTGTGCCTGTTAAATAGAATGAACTGTGGCACAAAATCGGTCTAATAACCAGCATTCAGAAACTTATCGCTCTAAGAACCAATTAAAGTTGTTTTTGTAGTTACGTTCCTCAACATGTCCTGACAATTTCCAGAGAACGCTGTCGTTTTATGAGCTACTACATCCCAAACTCTATAATAATCTACTTAAGCATTTGTTTTATTTTGTTCCGTAATCTTAAAATTAGTATCATTAACAGTTGTTTGCCTGAAACTTTTATTGTAAATATTATCGTTTGAAGGCACAAAGTGTGCCTTCTCCTCTTTTAAGATGGAACAAGATGTGCAACTCAGATTTCGGCTCCTTTATCACTTACTAAATAGCATTTTTATGAGTCGGTAGCATTTTTATTGTTAGAAGTGATTTTTTAAAGATGATAAGAGATATATTTTTATGTTCAACGTAATTTTTTTCTAATAGATTTGTAAAGCTTCGAATTAATCGTATATTCTGCGGTGTTTTAAGTTTTAATTACATTTTTGTATGAAATATTTCCGGGTTATGCTTAACCCCTTAGAGGGTCAACTTTTTTTGCTAAAAATGTTTTTAAAAAAAGGCACATTTTTTTTACTGCAAAAACCGAAGCACTTAATACTTAATAGAATACGAAAATGGAAGAATTTTAAATTAGTTTTCAATTTAGGTTTTGACTCTATTTTTTATTTTATAATTGTGGAACACAAAAACTTGTAAGAGTTTGCTTTTTTTAGTACACTCAGTGCATTCTGTGAAGGTTTCATATATCCTAAAAGAATATCTCTCATACTTACAATAAAATATTCGTGTCTGTGCCTCTTTTTCAAACGGTAAAGGATTTTGTGGTATATTTGCACACACAACTTGAAGGAAGCCGGCTGGGTGGTGTGGTTGGTTTGTCGCTGACCCTCTGCACCTAAGGTTGCGGGTTCGACCCCGGCCCAAGCCGGTGGATTTTCATGATGCAGAAAATCGATAGCGGCCCTGTCATATGACTATGCGGCATGTAAAAGAACACTAGAGTGTCTGTTTGGCTTGGATGCTCACGGCAAAATTAAATCCTAGTACAGGTTTGCATCGTCAAGAGATCAGGTACTTCCTTTTGGGGAGAAAACGGGCGTCAAAATTGCTTACTGTAATTGGTATCGCCTATATGGTGCAACGCTAAAAAGTAATACCAGCTCCTGGGGAATGTACAAGGTCTGCAAAGGTTTAAGATACCAACGCGTAGCCCCATTAGAAAGAAGAAAAAAAAATCTGAAGCATAGTGTAATACTAAGTCTAACATTCAGAGGCGTAGCTACCAATGGGCTAGGCGGTGCCGTGCACCGGGGCTCTCAAGCTCAGGGGGGTCATCGGACCCTCACCACCAAACAAGCCGAACGTGCGATAATTTCTCAAACATTTAAGGTAAATATAAAAGATTGCAACGCATAACAAAAATAAAGGGAACTTAGTTGAAAATAATTTCGAAATATATAAGGAATTCCCCTAAATTCCTTTATTTTATTCTATAGTGTTGCGAACTTTTCTTATTGAAAAGTTTATATAATTTTTCAATTTTTTTTTCCATTTTTCTAACTGTTACTAGAAAATAAACTTCAATTTCCATGAAAAATCTTATCATACTTAAAAAACGTACAGAGGTAAGCTATTTCTTCTTGGTCATTTTATTTTTAATAACAATATGATTTATAATAAGCTATTTTCCTGTTTCAGTATTTCGCAATCTAGTATCTGCAATCGGCTGATGTAATTTTATCCCTCCTCCTCTGTTCTTTCACAGGAATGTTTTTTTTAAAAATAATAATAATAATATTGTATTACATTTCTTGTTCATGCATATTTTTTGTATCATTTCCTGTCTATCACGTCTGGAATAGACAGGAACCTGGGTAATTACTAATGTTCACTCAAGAAAACTCATACACATACATGCTAGTAGTAGTATGTAGCTGTTTTCCAATGTAATGCAAAGCACGATAAAGGGCTGATGGGTTGATGTTAAAGTATCTTTGTATATTTAAAATACTAATATATTTTTACTTTTTTACTTGATAAAACCTAACCAAATTAAGGACCTCATGGATTTTTTTTTTGCACCAGGGGTTTTGGTACTTAGCTACGTTTCTGCTTACATTGCAAGGGGACAGAGATAATATCATCTTTTATAGATTATCTTTCCATTTTCATTTCTTCTAGAGCAACAAATTGCACATTGAATTGACAATCCCTGTTCTTCATCGAATATTTTCAAGAAACTAAATTCCCGCCATCAAAGAAAAATCCCCATCTTCACCACAAAGAAAATTCCCGATGAGAAGTATTTCAATACCATGGACAAAACGTATTTCTTAAAAAAAAAAAAAACTAGCCCTAATAATCTTTCTATACCTATTTGTGCATACAGTCGACTCTCGATAATTTGAAGTTGGAGGGACCATTGAAAAACTTCGAATTATCAAGAGTTCGAATTATCAAGCGGATATAAAAAAAACTCCCAAAATACTCGAAGAGAATTTTTTGTCTAACACATTTAAATTTGAAACTACGTAATAAAACAGCAATTCTACATATGTATAAAATTATTTTTAAAAAGTATACATTATACACTATAAATATTACACAGAAGTTAAAAGTCCTGCATTAAGGATACATTCAATCCCAATCCTATTCATCTCTTCTTCACAATAGTGGACCATCCTTTCTAAGCCACTTTTTAATTAAAGATATGGACGGCTGACAACAGGATGCGGTTGGTCTAGTGTCCACTTCAAGAAGAAAAGCAATAAAAGTGTATTTTAAACTGATGAAACGGGAAACACTAAGAAAGGGTAGCAGACAGATGGTCATCAAAGAGGCTACGTTACAAGGGAGACACGCAGAGACAATGCAACACAAAACTTGAAAGCTCCGACCTGTTTGTTACACAGGACTCTACATGACAGTGTGTGTTCGAATTGTCGAGAATTTCATAAGATAACTTCGAATTATTGAGTGTTATAGTCTGGCCAGCCACAGATTTTACTTCGAATTATTGAGTGTACCCAAACGTATTGTTTTAGTTCTAAATTTCGAGAGTTCTTCTAGGAACAGAGCATATATTTCGATTTATCGAGAGGTTCGTATTATCGAAGGTTTGAATTATCGAGAGACGACTGTATATTAGGGTACTTATCATTTATAAGTTATCTTTGGTTGGCGGTTTTTTTCTAGAAAGTTTTTATTGCTACAATCTTTTTCGCAAGAAGACATCCGTAAATTCTAATTCAAATAATTTAGTTTAAACTAAAACTAAATTAGGCTAACAATTATTTATTTCATATCTGACAATACCATTTTTTTACTTGTCTCTAATCCGAAATCTTTATCAATCGAATTCATTTAAGCGTATCTTGCCACAGCGACGCAGGGTGAAATTAAGTTGTCTTCATGATTAACAAGTTACTTGTGAGGTAAAAAATAGAATTATGTTGCACGGTTCTTGATGATATGATAGATTTCAAAATAGAATGTTTATATCTTATAAATTATACACTAATACAAAAAATTATACTTCTGAGCCGATTTTTGTTTCTTCCTCTGCAATTGTTAAATTTTATACCTCTGCTGGTGAACACAGATACTCATTAACGTCTTGTTCTCTGGAATACCGATACATCATCTTTGATGGGGACAGGGAGCATAACAGTAATTTCAAGAAAATTACACAAGAAGAAACATTTTAGTAACGATTTTTTCATCGCTTTACTGATTCAGCCATGCATGCGAAAAAGGTATAAATGCGTGAACTGCAGACATTGAAATTGAACATTGCTCCACGTCTATTCTTTTTTTTCGTACAAAACGAGAATTGAATATGCATCGAAGAAATTCAAATTATTTTTTTACTTTTTTTACGTCGAAAAGTCTGCACACGTAACTTGAAAACAAACTTTTTAACTTAATATATTATTTTCAATGAAATTCCCTCAAAGTAGTCACTTAAACACAAGGCATGGGTCGCTGAACATTTCTGCATCATGTTGGAATTCATGAATTGGAGTGTCACGCATACTCTTAAATAATCTTATTAACAAATACTTTCTCCATTCAGAGACTGATTTCTAATATATATACCGACGGTAAATTAAGTATTTTATTGGCCATGGAATATACGGTGAATTAGTCGTTGTATCCATGATAGTCATTAATTAAATATTGAACCAAAAGTCTGTCAAAGGGCTTTGGAAATACAGTTATAAGAAATTTACATCCCTTTTTCCCTGTAACCCGGCTAGAGGTGTAGGGAAGAACTAAATCAGAAGTTCCTAAACTTTTTTGTCTCATAGTCCCCTTGCCATGTTTTTCGGTTTTGGGTAGACCCCTACTTACCCTAATAAAGAATCTTTGCAAATTTATCAACTTAAATGTTTTTTTGACAGCTGGTATAGAGCTATACTTACTTCGAATCAGACAAATTTCTAACTGTAGTGAAGTATAGTGTTTAAAACCTAAGACACACACGGGCTAATTAATTAAATTAAAATTTAATTAATACTTAAAGTAACTGAGCAACAAACAAATGCTTTTAATGGGAGAAATTAATCTGGTACTTCTAAAATTACTGATATCCGTTTCTAAATGTTGCTTTGAGATCTTCGTAGTGCCTATTTCGATCAATTCCTCTTGTAATATGACATTTGTTTTTCTCTCAATGTGACCTTGTTATTTAATTGCCTACTGTAGTTTTACCATATATATAGTCAAAGCATTCTCAAACATAGTTTCAAAATCTGAATACAGGGCATTTAAATGTTGAACGTAGGTTAAAACGTCCTTTTCCCGGCAGATTGTGTGTGACAAATTGAGAAACTAGGAAAATTCGGGACGTTCAATATTATACTCCTTAGCTTAATTATGTCAAGGAATGGCGAAATGATGATTTTTTTACTTCATTAAATTTAGTTAATAAATTTGTCAAACAGGTAAATCTGGTTTCCACTTGATTAAGTTTTCTTTTTAAATTAAAAGCCATGATCTGGTTTAATGAGAGTCCCTATCGTAGACCCCCATTTACAACTCATGAACCCCCAAAATTATTTTTTCACTCACGTGGACCTCCTGCATGCTGTCATAGACCCCTGGGGGTCTATATAGACCACTTAGGGAATCACTGAACTAAATGATCAGAAGACACATGGTGAACTACAATTTTTTATATATTTATCACTATATTCAACTCAGACACAAATAATACTCTAAATAGGATAATTTTGATCAGTCAGAGTACAAAGGTAAGACAAGATGGAGTGTGGATAATATATCCGATCATTCAAATCTGCCCTTACGATAAGTTGTAGAAAGCTTGATTAATTTAGGACCGTGCTTATAATTTAACTCTCTAACTTCTACTTGAAATAAGATCACAGTACCTGAACTCTAGTGGTCTTTTTATCCTTGCATTTATGTTAAACCGGCTCCAACAGTTGAACTAAGAGCTTCTTTAAGATTCCAACTTCTCGCTTCGTACACTGTTTACGTATACGTTTTACTGCCGATTTACTCAGTTTCTCAACTATTCACTTCACATCTAAGCTATTCTCATTTCACTAACTTTCATTCTCACTTCACTAACTTTTCAAACTCGTGAATACAGAAATTTGCATAATCACGCTTCCTGTCATCGGAGAAAGTTGGTTGAAATAAATGATGGCCCAAAAGGAATCCTCAAGGGGATAGTAGAAGGAACCGTATAGACCCATCACACAGTCGAACCCCGATTTAATGAAGTCATCGGGACCGAACATTTTGCTCATCCCGATGAATTCTTTAATTGGGGTTATTCGTTATATCAGGGTCCAAATAAATTACAAATGTTTCACTCTTACCTTTTGGAAATTCTATAATAAGCAACTAGACAAAAAAATCCCATAGCTAGAGATTACAAACCTTTTATTCCAAGTTAAAAATACTATAGTTGAATTTTTATTCAGCATTTAATTGGAAATTTTAAAATACTGACAGATTGATGTCTGAAAATCTTTTTAATTCCCTACTCGAAAGAATTTTTCCCCCGACTTTATGCAGAGAAGAAAGTACTGTATCATTTACATCCTCTGCTTCATAAGATACGTTTTCACAGTTTCCAAATGATGTAAGGCATTAGAAAATGTTGCAGTTTTGATAAGAGTTTCATCATAAATTTCTACGTCAGAATCGCTATTTATTAGTACCGACAAATCACCAGTTTCCTGAACTACAGTTGCACAAATAGGCGCGGTGCGTCGTCAAATGTAACTCAATCCGTAAAATCTTAGAGTGGAGTGAAATAAGAAAGGAGGTTCTCCTGTCCTATTCAAAATTCACAGGATAGGTTACACTTACGACTAATGTGCACCTGTTAAGTCTAATAACGCTCTGCACTCTTAGCCGTCGAAATTGGTTCCTTTCTGTCCTGGATAAAAATAGTTTCATTTGGAAAAAAAATCCAATTTTTTTTCCCTAACACAAACTAATAAAAAAAAAGGTATAAGATGTTGAAATAATTCAATTCGGGGTTTATTATTCGTTAAATAAAGGCCTTCGTTTTGATTGGGAGAAAGAAAAAAATTCGTTAAATCGGTGTCCGAATGTTTTGCAATACAATTTTTTTCTCTCTGAGTTAGCACTATGTGGAAGAGAAATTGTTATAATTATCTTGGCAATTAAAATGGCGGTATTTGAAACTGGTTTGACGATATAACTTTTGTAGGTGAACTGGTGATAGCTGGTTTTAATTTATATCTTAACTTTAAATAAAGATGACAGAAATGTTCACAGTTAAAATAATAACAGATATGCAATGAAAAAAATCAACTGAATATTCTATGCGATCACTCTTATTTTTAGGATTTTTAAGTGTTTGTTTTCTTTCTATATTCGGGAATGCGTCTATTTTATCAGCTCGAGGGTTAAACAAATTGACAAACAAACAAAAAAAAATCGACATTGATGGCGCGTTCATTTTTATAATTCGTTTTATGTCCAACAACATTTTTTTTTTGTTAAAAATTATTGTTGTTTGTTATTGATGTTTGAAATTTGGAAGCTTTAATTTAAAAGCCAAGGCCTCAAAAATTAAACTTAACTTTATACATTCGCAAATTATGTTTTCACTTTCTTTTGAAATGCACTCAAAGTTCGTCTCATTCCCCCTCTTTCGGACTAAAAACAGAACAGAGGGGAGGAGGAAACCCATCTGGTGGAGGGAAAAATTATTAGAAATTTTTAAAAAGGGAATTTTAGAAGCATAAGTTTAGAAATATTCAAGAACTGACATCGAGAGGGAACGGGATATTTCTCTGGGAAAAACAGAAGGAAAATTTATAAACTTGAAATAGCCCGTGCAACGCCAGGCTATGAAGCTAGTAACAATATTAAAATCTCTTTGAGCAGTAAAGAATGTTATTGGGTAGAACAAATAAATATTGAAGAATTAAATTGGAGGGATGAAATTGTGTTTTATCTTAAAACAATTGTTTTCTATTGTTATTATTTTTGCTTATGTATATCATACTGTGTGTGTGTGATGTACATTGTTTGTGCTAAATATAAGTAACATTTAATTTTTTGTCTTTTTTTCTATTGTTTTTTTACAATGGTATGTTTTTGCAAGTGCTATTTTCGACAGTATGATATGAAATTCATTCGTTGAAAGGTTATTTTAGTAAAAGCTAGAAAGCTTGTCTATAACCACCCTTCCTATTTAATGCTAATATCCCATATGAAAATGTCTTACGATTTATTTCTTGCTTTATTTTTTGAGATATAGATACTTCGAAATAGAACGCATGTGGAATTGTCATCTTTTGTAATTTGATCCTCTGAATATCTTTCTGATGTTAATCTGTACGTAGAAGAATATACGCACAGAATTAAAGTTCGGGGGGTGGGGGGTAATTGTTTTCCCTATAACATTCTGAAGGCAACTCCTCAGAAATAATTTATAATTTGTACACAAATTTTTTTCTATCCATCGTTTCTACTAAAATTCTGCTATTTCCAAAGAAAAATTTTTTTGAAAATTAAGATGAAAAATTAAAAAATTTTTTACATTAATTACTATGTTTTCCCGGGGTAATTCTTATTTTTTTTTAACATTTAATATTCAGTAACCCTTATAAATATTGGCATTTAATTGATCGATCGTTATTACAATATGTAATCTACAAAAGCAATTGTAATACTTCAAAAATGTATACAGCGATAGGTAGCAAACACACAAATTGTTTTTTAAACTGAATTTTAATGTTTCAATACATTATCGATAAATGAATTCAATAATAAGAAGAGATACTTCAATCTCGTAACTTTAAAATATTACCTTAGATAATTCTGTCATTTAAAATGAAAATAATTAATTTCACTGAGGAAACTAAAACATGTATTAATAATAGCGCATTCTAATTGTATATTTTTTTACGACTTTAAACTACGTATTTGTAACATTTAATCATCACTTATAACAAAATAATGGCAAAATGAAATATATTGACATTTTTTAAAAAGAAATTAAGAGCAAAAATGAGTGATGATTTAAAAATCTTATCTAAAATTGGAGCATGACAAAATGTTTATGAAAAATTGTCGAAAGAAAAAGAGGTGTAACTGCTCTTTCCTCTTTAACTGGTTTATAATTTTGAAATTTTTTTGAAGGCTAACTGCTATTTTGCTATGCTTTAACTAATGATGAAGCAGTTAGTTAATAAATTATCTGCCTTATCTTTCCGGGTAAGATAACTTGCTGCATTGTATTTTATTTTAAGTACTTAAAAATGATTTTATCTTTAAGTAATGATCACACGCTTATTAAATATGTCTAAATTATCTTTAAAGACTAAATGACAATGTAAACCAAAGCGGGTAATGACTTCAAATGCAAAAATAGTTGAGGTTCATGTTCATTACACGGTTATTTTATCATTTTGTAAGGTATATAACTGATCTAAATGCTAATCCTTCAAAATGCCCAATCATCGAAAACGTTAAATGCATAAATATCTAATTAAAGCTATTAAAGGATTCGACTACTTGCGACAACTTTAAAAAAAAATGGAGGGATGGGGACTTTTTCGTCGTTTTTAGATTTTTTTAGTACATTTTAAGAAAAATATGTTAAAATTAAGAAGAGAAAAAAGGAATTTTTTTTACTACAATGGGAAAAAATGGGTAAAAATACAAAAAAAAAAAT
The DNA here is from genome assembly GCA_019973975.1 of Trichonephila clavata. Classification (NCBI taxonomy): domain Eukaryota; kingdom Metazoa; phylum Arthropoda; class Arachnida; order Araneae; family Nephilidae; genus Trichonephila; species Trichonephila clavata. The sequence goes on from BMAO01010897.1 coordinate 72,714, forward strand.
AACATAAATGGGGTCCATTCTGTACCAAAAGTTTATGAACAAATTTTCAAATTTTTCCAATTCTGATGTGTTGCTATGTTATTCATTTTTGAAATGACCTTCAGAATCAGAGATATTTTAATTTTTACAAAAACTAGAGCCCTTTATCTTAGTTATTATATGAAATTGATTAAAAAATCAGTGATTATATTCACATAAGGGAATGTAAAATTTGTAATAAATAGTGATTGATAAATCTAACGGTTAAAAAACACTTCTACTATTATAAAAGACATACGAAAAAAATCTCAATTAATTATTTTCTAAGCTTTTTGAGCAATCACTGTGTCTACTTTGAGCATTTAAAAAAAAACACACATTTCGAGTAAAACGCGTTTTAAAGTATGACATATCTTGCTTTAAAAGTAATGGCATCTGCTTTTACTAAAACACGTGCAGTTTGGGTTCTAGTGAACGGAAAATAATAACTTCGTATTTTTGTAAAGCTAATAAGATGGTCTATAAAATAAAATCATGGAAAAAATTGTGAATTTTTGGTAAAATTCACAATTTTAGGGTAGTCGGATACCTTAAATGTAAAACTTTGTGACTGCTGAAAATGTGACTCTCAGAAAAAAAAAATGAAACAATTACTGGGTGACCCAAAAAACAAAAACCTTCATTACAGATATCGTGATAAAGTCTTCTACCAAGGAATAGAACTTTATTTCAACGAAATTTTTACCTTTAAATTGGCTATAAAAATTACTATTAAATGTTAGCTTCTCTATTTTAGAAAACAGCATATTTTATTTTAGGATTATAAATTATTTTTATTATGTCAATCTCTTCTCTGATTAAAATTAGGCTTCATAATTCGTCATTTATGCTGCAATATTAAGGGGGTCCGGCACGTCCATAGGAGCTCATGTTTAATTACGTAAGTTTATATATGTACCTTTTTCTCAGAAACTACTTATTTCTCATGGATAAAATTTTAACAGCAGCTTATGTGAACTATCAATAAAACTGTAATGATGTTTTTTTTTATTTAAAATTAAAATAATTCTGAATTTGTCAAAAAATGTCCAATTCCCTCCCTCCCCCTTAAATTTAGTTTAAAAAAACCTTATCTATTAAAAAGTTTGCTAGATATGTCTAATTCCTTCCATTAAAAAATATGTAAACATGTTAAATGTGTGCTCACTGAAAATTTGAGGATTATATAATAAGTAGTTTTTGAGAAAAAGGTACATAAAGTAAAAAATATAGCATTTTGAGAAAAAAAGGCTTTTAAAGTAAAAATTTGTAATTTTTGAGCATGTACTTTTTTTTAGTTATTTCCAGAAGCATATAAAACATTTTCTTCACCCTTTGCTCCTACAAAAGGCTCTTATAATTTTCTTTTTTTTTTCTCATTATTTTTAACAAATTAGCCTTTTTTTGTGATCTCAAGATGCTTTCGCCCGGCTACACGAGTCCTACGTGTATTTAATTTTTTGAAGCATGGCATACAACTTGGTTCAATATCACAATAGCTCAATATCATTAATTTTTCTACATGATTCATACTGAACTGCGCTATAGCTATATTTACCCCAATTTTAGCGTTTTTAATTTCACAAATGTTGAGTTTGGAATCAATGATCCCGCATGGTATTATTAACTGACTCATTTGAACAAAAGACGTGTACCCATGCACTTATGAATATTCTCAACACACTCTAATTTTTCCACTTGAGCATCATATGGATTTGTGCTCATCAGAAACTTATGCACGGGAAAACACAGGTGCTCTTAGCAGAGCTTATTTGATGAGCCTCAAGGAGCAACTTCATTTAAAAAATAAATAAAAATATTTATAATTATCGGATTTAATTATATCATTTTAAGAAGAAACATTTGAACAGAGTGTATCAGTATATACAACAGTTACAAACTTTTTGGAGAGTGAGTGAATATTAACGTCGCACTGTTCAGCAACACGAGGGATTCTGTCGACGGACCTCGTAATTTTGATCCATGGTCAAGTAACGAGGAAAACATCCCCTCTCTCCTAACTACCACACCAATGGGAGGATGTTTGAGCTCTCGACAGACTTAACGTGCATCGCTCCCTTACACGGCGGGTCTTAAATGGTACTGGGCTTGAACTCATGACATGCCAGCCGCGATCCGATACCTTGACCACTAGGCTATCGCGGTCCTACTGAAAGATGGGAAATCACAACGAAATGCATGGTCGGAAACGCTTTCCTGGTGCGGTAGTGGCGACTCAAAAGACGAGAAAGGCGGGGCAAGAATAAGAGGAGAAAGCAGAACAGAACAGCAGAAATGCTGGAAAGTCTTTGGGCTGATGTACGCGATAGATGGTGCTACGTAAAGTATAGCATTATTGTGCTGGTTCCTTTTCAATTGATTTTATTCAGATTCTAAACATAAAATTATCGCTTACACAGAGCGAATGGCTCGTGCAGCCTCCTTCCTTCATTTGTTTTTACATTCTGCCCGTAATTATCATGCACACCTGATAACACACCTGATATAAATAACGCCATCTAGTGACATACATGAACCCTAATGCATTATTTTTCCAGTACATTAGCCCGCTCGATCGCCAGACCTCACTTGCCTTGATTACTTCTTATGGGTGTATGCCAATCCACTGGTGTATGAAATTCCCGTTAACAGTGCTGGGGACTTTGTTGCACGTATCACGGCTGCTGTTGGGGTTGTCCAGGACATGCCCAATATTTTTTTAAAGTTAGACATTTCCCTAACACAGGGGTGGCCAACCCGAGGCACGTGGGTCACAAAGTGGCACAGCTGAATTGTAACAGTGGCACGCGAAGAATTATTGAAAAATTTGGAAAAATAATAATAAATACTAATTTTTTTAACACTTTTATTGAAATAGGGTTGTCTCAGATAAAAAAAAAATTAAATTTTATTTTAAATTCACACTTAATTGTGAATTAGAAAAGAAAATTATAATGTAGAAAACAATGTGAGAGCTGGCTTTTCTAAGAAAGCGCACTCGTGAGATTTTGAAATTCAAGGGTGTGTGTTTTAAAATATCTTTATGGAGAACTGCCCAGTGAGTGAAGATTGGATTCTACTCAAGTTGGGTTTGGCATTTAGCTTTTTTTATACCAATATTATGGTACATTTAAATAATTAAAATTTAAGGTTACAAGGAAAAGATTGCACTTTTTTTGCCTAAATGAATCTTAGATCTTCTTTTGTGAACAAATTTTTGCTGTTTTTTGTCACGATTTTAGAGAGGGGGAAAGAGTTATACATTTCATATTAATGCAAGAACTATCTACCAAAAGTCAATAATGCTCCAATCTATAATAGATTAAAAAATTTAATGTCAATTTTACATGACTCATTCAGTGCTAGAAATGATGATTTTCAAGATGATATACAAATATTGCTGGTCCTTTTCCATAAACAAAACTGATACATCCTTTTCCTTAATTTCTCAGCAAGTCGTTGTTACCCCCCCCCCCTTCCGAAATCCAAATCTGAATTACTGACCTACAGCACCGAACTAAAATAAAAAGCAAATTTTAGGAAATCATTTCAACTTCAAAGAAACTGAATTATGTTGAATTTTGGAAAGTTGTCCTAACAAACAATTTTCCAAATTTACAGGATTTGGCTGTCATATATTTTTGTAGGTTTTGATCAATATATTTCTGAACAAATGTTTTCTGTTATGAACAAAATAAAATCAAAATATCACTCAAAATTAAGTTATGTACACCTGAAACAATCTAATTTTGTCAGTATCATCGAGAATTAATCCTAATATAAATGACTTGGTAAAAAAAAACATTTAGTAAGTGCACAGGCTGTTTAAGAATTATTTAAAATTCAATATTTCAAATTACCCATTTTTGTTTTACACATATCTGATTGAACCTGTTTACGTAAAAATTCCATAATAAGCCTGTAAGTAATATTTTTTCAGCTTTTTATATTCTTGTGTGTGTTGGAAAAGTTGGAAGTGGCATGCCTCATTTTTTTCATCAGATATTGGCACTCTTTCCCAAAAGGTTGGCTAACTCTGCCCTAACATTTAAGCAAAAAACATCTTCTCAACCTTAGTTATAAACAAGGAATAAAATACATTATCTAAAAATAAATAGAAAATAAACTTAATTTCTATTCAAAACCTAATAATTATTGAACAATAACATAATTTAAGTTTTTCTTTTAATACCAAGGTGATCGATACCTGAATAAGTCATAAAAGGACCATTTGATGAAAGAGCAATTTCCAACAAAAACTGAAAGTAATTTCTTCATTTAACGCAGACTAAATATCCTAAAACTCTGATTTGGGTCCTTAATGAACCTAAAAACAAAAAACAAAAATAAAATATTCTTCCTTCTGGGTGTAATAAGAACGCTCAGGCACCTGTGTATCATCTGCACTCTGTAATTTCCAAAAGATGATACTATTGTTTCAGGAAACTGTGCTTCAACGTCACATTTCAAATACCAAGCATATAATTTTCCCTTCCCCGACTAAACAGATAAAAAGCATCACTGTCGAGTTTAACTCTAATTTACGACAAGGAACCAAATTAAAATTCATACAAACAATGCCGAGCTTCACCCATTAGAAAAGGTGCCCAGAATTGAGAGGAAATCTGAATGCACGTTTTCTTTTTTTCGTTACAGGTAAATTAATCAGGAGATGCTTATCTGGTTCTCGTATCTGATCGAAGGAGGAATTATCTCAGTGCAATAGGTTCAACAGTTATCCCTATCGCGACTTGCATAATCCCTGAATGAATGAAAAATCCCTAAAGAGATGGGAATTCCTAATGGCTTCGAATAATGCAAAACAGAATTAAGGATTTAGAAATGTTTAAAGAAAAGGAAATGTTTTTTTAAAGGATGAATTGAAAATTGCATGGCAGGAGTAAATTTGAAAGATATTTGTATTGATAAAATTGTGCATGCGGAAATTCAGAGAATAGAAAAATAATTAATGTTTTGTTCAAGCTTTCATAAGTCTTTGTATCTTTGTTTTCGGAATTATTTTCAAACTATGTCGTGAGTGAGAAAAAATATGGGCATTATTCTCCAAACACCTTTCTGAACTAATAATATACCGTAAAATCCGGCGTATAACGACCACTTTTAACACAAGAAATAAAAAAATTGAAATTTACGGGTGATCGCTTTACGTCGGGTATTAACATACATAAATAACTTCTACATAAATCGGAATACTCTTTAAAAAAAGAAACGACACATACCTAATCAGGGACGTCTTAAGACTTCTTCAGGCCCTGGCTCCTACGCAAATATAAGCCCTGAGTCTCTACGCAAATGCAGGCCTGGGCGTCTACAAAAATCTAGACCCTGGGCGTCTTCACCAATCTAGACCCTGGGCGTCTACACCAATCTAGGCCCTGGGCGTCTATGCAAAAGTAGGCTAAACATATGACCCTTAAAAGTAGATAGTAGAGAGGATAAGTTGTCTAACACTCGTACAAACAGTAACCCGAAACAAAAAAATGTGCATGAGTTACAATCGCACAAACCGGCTCGACCGACTGACACATTTTGACTGAATGAGTGATGAGGGCTTATGGTGGTAGCCTAGGGGCTTCTACATGGGCGACGGTCATCACAGGTAGCCAGTTGACCTATCGTCCGAAATTCTCAGTTTTTCGGAAAATACAACCGGGAAAAACATTTGACCGTTGAAATTATTCGAATCATAATCTTATTAAGCCTGAATCGAGAACGAAACGAGGCCCCCATTGTGGCCGAGGCCCTGGGCCCGGGCCCAGTTGGCTCATGCCTTATGACGTGCCTGTACCTAATGAACTTAAAGGGTTATATTGTTCTAGAACTATACTATTTCTTCAAAGCTTGGGATAATACCTCTAATAAATGACTTCAAAATATAAGAGCATTACTCACGTACATCCCAGATTCTTTCGTAAAAAAGGGGATGCTTGTTATACGGTAAATATACTTAAATTTAAAAATTATAGCCTAAAAGTATAAAAGAGAGCTTTACACTCCAGATTTTCGGTAATTTTATTAATATTGCATCATAAAACAACTCGATAGCTATTGGCGATGGATCTTGTAATTTTGAACCAAGGAGGACATATGAACTGGCATCCCCTCTCCAAACTACCAGACCACTACAACGTGAGGACTTGAGCTACCCGAGAGTTAATGGACGCCAGAACTTCTTCGCGGTAGGTTTTTAGTAGCATCAGAACTTGAACTCATGACAAGCCGGTCTCGAGCTCGTTACCATAAAAACTATCAGACTCGCCATGACAGATTTTGAACCATTTAAATACCTACTTCTGGTAAAGACCCACTTCTATTTAATTTAATTGTATGTTTTGATCGATAGTGATCATTTCAACGTATTCGACTACATTAAAAGAGGTTTTCAAAACATATAAAATAAATATTGTTACGTTGATTGGGGTTCGAGGTTTTTATGCAAATTAGTCGCAAAGAAGAAGACAGTTCTGTAAGAGCAATGAGAATTTATTGCTCTCCATACTTGAAATACAGGATTCAGCAACAATATTCGTAGAATAATTCTCAGAAGATATTCATACCTTCATCAACACTCAGACACAATTATCAGTGTCTAAAATAAACGTATGTAAGAGATTATTCACATGCATAGCCGAGCTAATCGGTAATCATGGTCAAGGCAAGTCTGCCAATCGCTAGTCAAAATAATACTCACCAACAGCTTGTTGAATCTAGACTGACACGTTTCGGCGAGTATCTCTCTATTTACAGACCTCGTGGATCTTTCGAAAAAGATCCGATTGCGTCATAGATTGTGAAATTAGTGGATTTCTCCACTAATTTCCAGAAAAATCCAGAGGGTCCCGAACTCCCCAAATTGATCACCATAGTCACCAATTTGGTCACCGTTGCCAAATTGGTCGCCAATAATGATGCCAACTCGGCTCTTTCTCCAAAATTTCGCCAAGTTCCCATTGGATCGCCATCATAACGTAAGGGATGGCGTTGCTTGTAAATATATTACAATTTTACAAAAAAGTAAATATAACATAGAGTAATAAAAATGCATTACACATCCAAATACAAATTATTTACACTATTTTATACAAAATTCGTAAAACTTTTCTTAAATAAGTATTCTAAAAACTGACTTACACGTAAAAGAACTAAAAAGATTCTATTGACATTTATTTTAGTAAAATTATTTTTACATTAAAAGTTATGATTGCTTCGAAAATTTCTTGAAAGTGCTTAATACGTGGTGAGCATATATATATAAAACATACTACAATATAATACGTTTAACGTGAAAATGCTTAAGACGAAATACCGGTTAACACGAATAATAGAACGGTCCCACCACACACAAAATACTTTGTATATTTCCATGCATTTTTTTCTCTTAACATGAATCGAAAATCGCTTAACACGAAATATTTTTCTTCTGAAAATGAACAAAATACGAAAAACACCAGCTGCCCAGGGGAGATTTAAGAGGGGTGTGAAATGAAAGAAAGATGGTTTTACATTTTTCGCAGAAAGGAGGCTAACTTATCTTTGAAATACCCTCGGAATGGCCTGTGACACGAGGCAATTTTGTTTTTCTAAGCAACTTTCATCTTCCACGCCTACAAACGCCTCATAAAAACATCTCATCTCTCATCAGTTAGCTTTGGAGAGACGAGTACATCAGTGTGAGTAGAAATCAATGAGTTTGATTTGCGTCCCCCCCCCCCTGTTTTCGTCGATTTTTTTACGAGCATAATGGCAAAGAGCTCAGGGGGAAAACAAGCTGCTATTTCGCTCAAATTGAAGATGGAGTTTCTTAAGGCTGTTGATCAAAAACAGAAGACGAAAACGGAAACCTGTTAAGATTTTGGTATTGCTAAATTCTGTGTGGAATTTCATTAAGTTCTTGCGAATGCTTTTGTTTCATTGATTTTTATTAAATACATGTATATATACATATCTATGGAAATAAAATGTACTCTATTAAACTTAATTTTCCTGAATATGTTTTTTCCCTATCCTTTAGCACGGAATTCTTTTAACACGAACAAATATTCCAGTCTCCTTAGTTTCGTGTTAAGCGATTTTCACTGCATATATATACAGAGAGAGAGACGTAAAATATTCCACTGAAATAAAAAAAAAATAATCATATGCAAGTAAGAATAAAAATAAACTTAATTAACAATTTAGATAAACTAAATTCACTTATTTTTAAATACCTTTCTTCAAATAACAAAGGAAATGAAAATGCCAGATTTTAATTGGTCGGTGCTCTTTGTCGGCATCAAATCAAAAAGTGGTGGATGAAATGTTTATTCACGATCCATTTCACTTCATTAAAAATCAAAATTAAGTTCAGTGACCATTGCCAAATCATGCTGCTAAATAATGTCAGATAACATATATTTAATCCAAGACACCAAAACGTTTCAGACAGGAATGAATTTTGAAAATTTTATTTTTATCAATCTCTATAATTATCCCTTAGAAGAAAAAAATGCGTCTTTATTTTTTTATCATATATTAAAAAATAATTTATATAACCAGATTTAAAAAAATTAATTTCACGATAAGATTTGTAAAAATATTTTTTACTACCTACTGTTAGCGAATGTTTAAACATAATGTTTCTTTATAAGTTAATGTCAATTTTTTGTATTTATTATAATGAATATTTTTTTCCACAAAAAATTAACTACCATTCAACTTATGTATTTTGATGCTAGGAGAAATCCTATTTTAAATTTGAAAAGGAGTTTTACGTCCGCATCAACTTCACTTCAAATAGCAATATTCGTTTTTTAAGTCAAATTATTTTTTTTAAAAAAAAGAAAACTGAGTTTTGAATAAGTCTATTTTGCCTCAGAAATGTTTGATAATATTTTAGGCTAAAATTACATTGAGAAAAAAAAGATCTCGATTATGTTAAGTTTCAAATAGATTTTTACATTGATAGTGTGAGTATTGAAATAAATGCCTGAATTTCATTTCTAAAATCTCATGAGCGCTTTGATAATTTTTGTTGCCTCATTTCCTCTTATTGAATCAATTAACTTGGATTAACACATTTTAAATAAATATTTTTATGAATATGAACGGTGTTTTAATCAGTTTTCAAGAGTTACCAAGTGACCATTGTTCATTACTGAAATAAAGTAAAAACATGGAAGTGTTTTTAAGATGATTGACTCAGTGGCGTAACGGAGATGATTAGGGCCCCTCTGTAAAATAAGGTTTTGGGCCCCAAGCCGAATCTTACAAAGGGATTATACTTTGAGTCAATTCGGCTTTGGGCCCCCTAGAACCCTGGGCCCCCCACAATGTGCCACTTAACTGACTACATTCACTTATAAATGAATAATCTTTTGATATTTAGTGTCAGTTGAATTAAAATAGACAAATGAAATTGTTTCAAGAATATTTTTACAAGAAAAATTATTTAAATACAATTTTTTGGCTAAAAATGAAGAAAAAATGGCATATTTTCAAAGCATACTCCTTTTATGGAGAATGCCTCCATAAAAATAATGTTTCGCCTATATATAGCTTGGACTTCTGTACAGAGAGCGAAAAAATTTTTGAAATAAATAATTTAGAAGATTTCTTCATATTTTATTATATCAAAATAGAGAAATTTTAACAAAAGCAACACTAGTAATTATTTCAATTGAACGCAACTCTGAAAATAATACGAATTCATCAAAAATCCTAGTTCAGACTCTGTATATTAGTCCTAGCTATACACTGGCAAAGTATTATTATTATAAAAGCACTTTTCATAAAAGGAGAATGTTTTGAAAATGTAATTCTTTTTTCATTCTTTTGCAAAAAATTGCATCTAAATACTTTTTTCCTGTAATAATATTCTTAAAAATTTTATACGTGTGTTCTAATTCAACTGACACTAAATATCTAAATATATACATTTGACTCTCGCTAATTCAAACCTTCGATAATACGAACTACTCGCTAATTCGTAGTATATGCTCAGACCCTAGAAAAATTCTTGGTGTTTCGAACTAAACAATACGTTTAGTACACTCAATATTACGAAGCAAAATTTGTGGCAGGCCAAAGTACAACATGCGATAATTTGAAGCGATTTATAAGAATCTCGACAATTCAAACACTTATTATCATGTAGAATCCCGTAGCAAATAAGTTGGAGCTTACATATTTTGTGTTGTATTGTCTCTGCTTGTCTCCCCTGAAACGTAGCCCCTTTGATGACCATCTGAGTTGACTTCAACAACTCTGACAGAATCTAAAATGTCACTAAACAAACTACGCAACTTTTCCCTTTAAAATCATGCTGATGCGGACGTTCTTCAAGTGTATTTATTCTAGAAAAATCTATTGACAAAGCTAAATTTAATGCAATAAAAAAAGGTAACAGATTTTTTCGGAAAAAAACAAACAAAAACTAATTGTTTACGGTATGTATTCTTTTAATACATGACTTTTAACTTCTGTGTATATAATACGTACTTTTTAAAAATACTTTAAAATAATTCTATACATATGTACAATTGTTGTTTAGTTACATAGTTTCAAATTTAAATGTGTTAGAAAAAAGTTTCTCTTCGTGTACCATTTGGGAGTTTTTGTCTACCCTCTTGATAATTCAAAGTTTTTCATTGGTCCTTCAACTTCGAATTATCGAGAGTCGACTGTATATGAAAAAAAGCAACGTAGGTAGTCACCTTATTGTAATATTAAATGTGAAGAACTGTGTGAAGTATCAAATTTTAATACAAAACGTATAAAAAATCGATTTTTCCGAATATTTAATTCAATTCTTAAGTTTCTGACCGAAGGGGTATGATAGAAAAAGTAAGAACCTATATTAGAAGGATGGGAATCTCTTTTTTTGAAACCATTTTGGGGGGAAAAGAACCATATCAGGACAGGTAACTTTATTACTTTATCTACATCCATCAAGAACGCTTCATAATAATCTGAAACTGTCAGTTTAAATTTAAGTACATTTGCATAATGATTGATAATTGGAATTACACATGTCACTACCTAAGCAATCTATGCGAAAGATTCACTTTCTTGGCACCTTTGGGGAAAAAGCGGTTGACGACAAATCCCCGTGCGTGCCGCCACAGGTGTCGTTAGAATCACTGAGGCGAGACTGCAAGACATGTGAGACGTGATGTTTTGCATGGCGGGCAACATGTAGCAGTTTTTCGTGCCCATGTCCGACTGCTTTTCTCACGTGTGCAGACTGCCGAGACATTTGAGTGACGGACGAAGATTCCGTCAAACGGAAATTACGATATGATTGCTTTTGCAGAGAAAGGCTGTTACTGATGTGGTCTTACTGAGAAAAGTAGGTGTTTGGTGACAGAGAGAGATAAGAAATGATGATAGCGTCTTCGCTTTGTGTTGAAGGAGAGAAATATTTGTATACAGAAAAGGTGAAGAAGTCATTGGCTAATTTAAATATATTCTTCCTTCGTATTGGTTTTCGCTATGAAAATGTTCAGACGAATTTGTGATGTTTTGATGTGAGATACGTTTGGACTGCAATACATGGTAATTGATTATTCCAGTAAAAATAATTCCATTTCTAGAAACTATACTAATAATGGAAAAAGTTATGCATTTTCTCTCATAAATAAAGGATTAACCACTTAACAGTTTCTTTTTTCACCAGTTTTCCAAAATCGTTTCTTTTCGACCAATACACAAAACATTACCTTGTTGGTCTCAATTTTTTGTCTGTAGGAGGAATCACATCTAAAAAGTTTTTTTTCCTTTCAATCATAAAAGACTGGGTAAAATTCCTAATCGTTCCTGTTTTTCATTTACCACCCATGTCTTTCAATAAAGTGATCTATAATCAAGCCTGAAATTCAAATGAGATTTTTCTCTCAGTTTCTGATATAAAATGGATGCATTCCACAATGATGTATCTAAAAAATGGAAGAATATTTTTTTTGTATTACTTCTTACCTCTTTTTTGTTGTTGTTTTTGGGTAATTTGTGGGATTCTGATCCAAGTCTTATAACAAACTTTCATTACTTCCAGAATCGTTTACAGAAATTTCAGACTAACTATCTGAGTCAATATCAGAATTATTTTCTGTTATGAGCTTCTCATAATCACTCATTTGTCTTCTACTTTAAGATCCAAATTTAAAAGAAATAGTGTCCGTAGCTTGCGGTGCACCGATCTAGTAAAAAGAAAATTTCCACCTTATGTAGTCTAAAAGATTGCAGTAAAACCTAACCTTGAAACAGGTTTAGACATTTTATTTGTAATCTTAATTTTACTCAACTATTAGAGACATCGGTTAGAAACATTGCACACTAAACGAGCAAAAAATAAGGGCAAATCAGAGGATTAGAGAAGAAAAAATTTTGCCCGAGCGCCTCTCGGGAAAATCAGGGAAATGCCATTTCAAGTGCCCGAGTGGTGCTTGGGCAAAACAAGGAAGTGGTTAATGAATAGCATTATAAGCGAATAATGATTACCAATCGCCAACAAAAGAGTCACATTGTTATAAAAACTGATTTCTCTTTTTTCTCTCTCTCTCTCTTTATAAATATATATCATGACTGGCGAGGTGGTAAGGCGTGATTTATTTATTCCATAATGAGGTGATATGTTTTTGCAGTCTTAAATTGATGAGGCATGTTCTTGGGGACAGGTATTCTATTTTTATTTTGCATGTAGGTATTTAAATTAAAAATGACAAACACACACAAAGCATCATAAGAACAGCGTTTTACATGACGAGGTCACGAAGCAAGCAAATTTTCCCTGGAAACGGGATTGCTTATACCGGGCGGCAACCGGAAAATCAAAAATTTACATGACTTTCGTGAAGGAATCTTGTGATTGGTGGAAAGATATCGTACGAGGTCTCTTGTGTATGATTACTTTAAATACGCTGAGGTTTTAATTTTTAAGAGATAGTTACAATTATATTCAGTTAGGTGGGTAAGCTACAGTTAATTATTTACGCGAGAGTCCTGGGTGATCAGGACTATTAAAAATTAAAAAGTTTTTTAAGATGAAATTAAAGTGAATTATTACATATTTACACATATAGTTTTACTAATCTCCACTGGAGAGACTGAGATTATTTGGACTCTTAAGATAATAGAATCATATAGACATAGGAAACTTAAAAAGATGGATTTTGCGGCATTATAAACAATGCTCACTGAAGACAGCTTTTGAGGGAAGCGCTGTCTCTTTCCTCAGAGTGGGAAAGTTGGACGAAAGACTAGCCATATTTCAAAATAATTTCAATTTATTTTTAGTATCAATAACAACGCAAAACTTATTCGTCAAGTCTAGAGATACACCCAAATTCTAAATATGAATTACAATAGTAAGGACGTCGAGAAACGAGAAGACTAATAATTAAAACAGATCATTCCCATCCAAGCAATACCTTCTAATTCTCTTAGTGACCTAATTTAATTTAATTTCTATTTGACAAATCGTCAACTTTAATATTATAATATTCTGTTACTAAGAATCCACACTCACTTTATGTTTAATCTATTACTGCTAGCCGTAGCAGTCTAACTACTTTCTACATCTTCTCATCCCCTCTCTAACTCGAAAGATTAATCTTTTTATACAAGGCTTAATTTGAATGCTCACATCCTCTTCTTCGCAGGAAGGTTTCAATAAATTAAATTTTAAAGACCATTTCCCCCCCAAGAGGATTTGTTAGTAGAAAACATCCAATAGGCCCGGGACAAGCTGTTAATTGTTATATATAAAAGTGGAGTTTAATCAGTTTTGGGCCTGTTCTTCCCTCTTTTTATTTATAATATTGAGGAAATTTTAATGAAAATAATGTATAGGAGTTCTATATCCATTACAAGAAAAAGGTAACTGTTATCAAAAGATACTTTCAAAAATGCACGATGAGTCAAGGAAAAAAAGCGTTAGTGCCAGATTAAAAATCCAAATCGGATTTAAAGCTATAATAATACAGGCCGATTTGTAGCATAGTAATAAGTGTAAAACTATTATTATTAAAATAATTTTAACTAAGAATTTTAAGTTAAATACTAGAATTATAGGAGTAACTTGAAGAAAATTTTTATATTTGTCTGCGCTATATATATAACACTAAGGTTAAAAATAAAAACCAAAACTAACTTAACAAAAACAAAACTTAAAACCAATAATTCTTTATTTCTTTATATTATAGTCATATAATATAAAGAAAAACCCAGCAAAGAGAGTGTGTAATAGCTAGTTGACACACATAATTTTGTATCGTTAAAAAAAATACTTTTATGTGCGTATTTAAATGCTGAAGAATCAGAGGATAACAAGTAATAAAATTTTTTCTTTAAATCAATTCCTACTTTGAATGGATGAATAAAAAAGTATTTTATTAACGATTGAAAATTTGATTGGGGTATATATATATATATATATAAAGGGAGAGAGTGAACTAATAGTAAGAATTGAAAAAAGAGCATGATTTGTCTGCATTGTTGTAACAATGCACTCCCGGTTTGGCAAGGTTGGCTGAAAAACAGGTTTTCGATGCCCACTTTTGTCATTGTTTTAACAAATACATTTTTACTACAATGGAGACGAATCTAAGTTGGTGTCGAAAACCGGTAATTTAATTAATGAATTAATATTTGAAAAGACCTCAAGTGTCACCCATTACAAGTTTAAAAAAAATTATTTGAACTTGATTGGATGAATAGAAGCTATTTTATTAACAATTGAACATTTGAACGATATATATATAGAGAGAGAGAGTGAGCTAATAATAGAATCTGAAAAACAGCTTATCCGCTTCAAGATGACGTAAAAATACTTAAGCATATATCGGTAAACCAGCAGTTTTACAATAATTAATTTCAAAACTTTGGTTTTAATTCTGTCAGATTATTTCATTGATGTTTATGACAAAAATCGACATATGATGGAATGAAGGAATATAATTTGGCGAAAACACCTCATCTACAAAAGATAAAAATGTAATCACAGATTAGCTTATAAATTGCTGACTTTGTACTGAAAATCCTGTATAACTATTAACATACTTAAGAAAGCATCCTTTTTCTAAGAAATGGAAATGATAGATATGTTACAATTGTTTCAGTTTCAAGTGTGATTACGTAGCAAAAAGAATCGAAATGAATTACATAACTCATAATGTTATGCAAATTATAACGATGGGGGAAAGCTTTACTAGTCATCATATGTCCTCTTCAAAAACTGAGGATGTAAAACTTCAAGGTATTATCTCTAACAATTCATCATTAAGAAAAGTACTCTTTAAATCAAAGAATGGCACCGAATTCTACTCAAAATTATTCAAATTGTTTACTCAATGGAAATCAAGAAGCAGAGAGAAATCATGAGAAATGCAAATACAGGAACAACCAAATGGATATTTTAAAATGCGAAATATCCTTTCACATAAAATGCTTGAGGGAATTTTATGGAAATTGTATGCTAATAAGCCCCCACCTTCCTGTCCACTTAAATATACAATTTTCGGTTTTTAGAAAACAAAAGAAGAAAACAACTTCCTTTCCCTGGCACATAAACCAAAACTCATCCGTTTATTTGGTGTGTGACATTTTGTATGCAAGAATATTTACTTGAGTGCTGTTGTTTTGTAAGAACGTTGCAGATATAAATAAAGATCGTATTCTTGAAATCTGTTACGGATATTGAATACAAACTTTAGTAACACGCTGTGTAAAATGCTCTGTAGGCTATTTCTCTTTGAAAGTACTTTTGTGGCTTCGGTTGCCAAGTGCAGGGATCGGCAAGCCGCGGCCCTTTGTACAAACGGTTCAAATTCTTAAAACTTTTAGTTGCATAAATCATTAAAAAATAATTATAACTACTAAAAATTATTGCTTTCTTTTCTTTTTCTCCTTTATAATTATCTATTGCAAAGATTTACCTTTCTTGTGATTAAACATTTGACAGGTTTAAGATTTCTGTATTAAATTGTTTTTCATTGACAAAGCGTATTGAGAATTAGAAAAAATACTGAAATTAGTTCTAAAGAACTAAAGTCTAATTTATAGGTGGGAATGCTACCATGAGAAGAAACTTATCTACAAGGGGAGGGCACGACTACGGAAATTCATTTTGGGACGAGATTTGGTATAATAGTAGTACTCCATTAGGGTGTTCAACCCTCAATGTATTAGCACCGAATGGCCAGTCAATTCGGAGAAAATAGCCTTCGAAATTCATGCTTAGCTTGAAGACAATTAAGTTTCAAACATCTTCAGCGAATGCGCTGGCACGATTGTCAAAACAGCTGCCTTCTATGCGGATGGACAGGGTTCGAGTAGCTCAAAATGTTTTTTTTTCCAATTTATTTAATTATTTTTTTAATTAAATAAATTTATTCATAAAAAAATTAAATGATATTTTATGTAATTATTTTGTATTTTATTATGTAAAATAATTACTGTAATTATATAAATATTTATATTATATTTTATAAATATATTTTTATATTAATAAATAATATTTATAATAAAATATATTATTAATGTCAAATGATATTTTACATAAAAATTAGTTCCAAATATAGTTCGATAATGTGAAATACAATATATTATGAAAAAAATATTGTATATATAATATATAACATAATCTATATAAAATATATCTTTATTCTTATTATTAGTATTAAATTAATTATTTTATTAATATAATAAAAATAATGTATGTATTTTTATATAATATTAACTTAAATATTTTAAAATTATAAAATATTTAATAAGTTTTTTTAAATAAATTCATTTAATTTAAAAAAAATAATTAAATAAATTGAAGAAAAAGTTGATCGCGCGCGAGCGCGACTCAAACTCTATCCGAAAATTAAATAAATTTATTTAAAAAGGACTTATTAAATATTTTATATAATTATACAATAATTAAATTAATAATATATAAAAAGACAGATATTAATTTATTATATTAAATATAAAATATTTAATTTAATAATAATAGTAATAATAAAAATAATATAAATTCTAAATTATGTTATATGATAGAAATATTTTATTTATAATATATTGTATTTCACATTATAAAAATATATATATTTCTACCTAATTTTTATATAAAATATCATTTGATATCAATTATATATTTTATTATAAATATTATTTATTAGTATAAAATATATTTATAAAATATATAAATATTTATATAATTACAGTAATTATTTTACATTATAAAATACAAAATAATTACATACAATGCCATGCCATGAAGAGGGGGCAGATACATGTTGAATCCGTCGAGGTTTAATGTCCCTCCATTGGCGTGATGAGGTAGTTTACTAACTTTTAACAATTTATTCCGTTTTCTTTCTTTTTTTTTTTTTTTTTTTTTTTTTTTTTTTTTTTTTTTTTTTTTTTTTTTTTTTTTTATTTTAAATTATTATTCATAATAAATCTTAATGAATTAATATTTTTTTTTATTATAAATGAATTAAATTTCATAAAACATAATAAATTATTATAAAAATTTATTTTTTAATATATTTAATATTAAAATAAAAAAAAGAAAAAATCAAAATATTTCTTTTTAATGATTAAAGTTACTATATAATTATTGTATAAAATGTTCAATTAGACATTATAAATTAATTATTTATAAATTTCTTTTTTAGTCAAAAATATTCAATTCAATCAATCAATAACAATCAAATCTTTTTATGTATATTAGTTGTATAATTTATTATCCTATTTATTTTATTTCGAATAGTAATCAAAAAACAAAAGTATCATTCAATTTTTAATTGCATGCTACAACAAAAATTTAATTTTTTTTTTTTATTATTTCAATGTTTTATTGAAATTTAATTTCATAAAAATAATTGAATACAGTTTATCTGCTAAATTTAATATCTTCTCTGATTTTATCCCTCTGACTAATTCGAAGTACATGCTCAGCCCAAGAAAAACTCTTGATATTTCGAACTAAACAATACCTTTTGGTATACTCAATATTTCGAAGTAAAATCTGCAGCTGGCTAGACTACAAGACGCTATAATTCGAAGTTATCTTATGTAGCTCTCGACAATTCAAACACTCACCATCATGTACAGTCCTGTAGCAAACGGGCTGGAGCTTACATGTTTTGTATTGTATTGTCTCTGCGTGTCTCCCAAATAACGTAGCCCCTTTGATCGCCATCTGTCTACCATTCCATCTTTGTGTTTTCCGGTTCCTCAAGCAAAAAGATACTTTTTTTGCTTTCCTTCTTCAAGTGGACAATAGACCAATCGCACCTGTTTTCAGCCGTCCATATCTTTCGTTTAACACGTGGCCTTGCTACACATGTGTTCAGAAAGGTGCGGAATATTGTACGTTTTGCATTGGAGTGACATGGTGATTTACGACTCATCTGTGGGACTTATAGCATGTGGCATCAAATAGGGCATGGGCTGGACTGGACCCTGCCTTGAACCAATGGTGTTGCGGAGAGTGTCTGAGGAAACCGATTAAACAGATTTTTAAAAATAACGATTTTTTTCACCAATAAAAAAATTATGTATTCTTTAAAAAAAATTTTAATACATAAATGTATTCTTTTAATACAAGACTTTTACCTTCTGCATAATATTTATACTGTAGAAAATATTATTTTTTAAAAAATACTTTGAAATAATTTTATACAAGTTGTTGTTTATTTCATGTTTTCAAATTTAAATGTGTTAGAAAAAAATTTATCTTCCTGTATTTTGTGAGTTTTTTTTTTTTTTACCCTCTTGATAATACGAAGTGGTCACTCCAACTTTGAATTACATAGAGTCAACTGTATTTCTATTGCAAATTACGGATATAATTGTCTAATAATTTGCGTCATTATATTCTAATTTTATTTTGTAATTTGGTAAAAAATGCAATAGCCCACCATACAGTCGAAAAACCAAATAGACAGAACATATTCTCTTTTCTTGGGGTTAACATATATTTGTAAGATAAATTTTTCTTTTATGAGATAAACAAGAGTAAATATAAATGTGACTTGTGTGTGTGTGTGTGTGTGTGTGTGTGTGTGTGTGTGCAGGCTGTGAGGAGTATTTCAACAAGCAAATCTCATTCCTGATTTAAAAATGTTGTAGAAGTGTCACAGGGTACGTTTGTGTCTCATGAAGCTGATTATAACGCTAAATGTGCATGTGGGTTATAGATGATTTGATATAGCGAAGTAAATACACTTTATAAAACTGCCACTATTTTATAAAACTTACATTGATTTAATTTTTATGGTAAAATTTGTACCTCTTCTGAGATGCTAAGTTCACTAATGAATGCAATTATTTTAAAAAGGTGCAACCATCCGGTATCCTTCGCTTCCATTTTGGCCTTCAATCTAAAGCAATAGCTCACCCCTCCACTAAATTGATAAATATGATAATAAAATATTTCTGTGTTAGATAATTTTCCCCCTCTCAATTTTATGTTTTTCAAGCAATCCTTCGAATTTTAAGGTATCCGACGACTTGCGTCACAACTTTTTTTTTAAGGAACAGAAATTTGGGGATTTTTTCGTGGGTTTTAGATTTGTTTAGTACGTTTTAAGAAAAATATGCTAAATTAAGAAGAGAAAAAGAAATTATTGTTTTTAAAATGTGGAAAAAATGGTAAAAATTTACAAAAAATAACATAAACGCGGCCCATTCTGTACCAAAAGTTTATGAACGAATTTTCAATTTTTCAACTCTGATGTGTTGCTGTGTAATTCATTTTTGAAATGACCTTCAGGATAAGAGATATTTTAATTTTTACAAAAACTAGAGCATTTTATCTCAGTTTTTATATGAAATTGCTTAAAAAAGCAGTGATTATATTCACATAAGGGACTTCAAATTTTATAATAAAACAGTGACTGATAAATCTGAAGCATAAAACACTTCCACTATTATACAGAAAACACACTCACAAAATTTCAGTGAATTTATTTCAAAACATTTTGAGCAATCGCAGTCCTTTGAGTATTCTAAAAAAAAACACATTTAGAGTAAAACGCGTTTTAAATTATGACATATCTTGCTTAAGTAATGACATCTGCTTTTACTAAAACATTTGTAGATTTTGTTCTATTAAACGTAAAATAATAAACTTCGTATTTTTATAAAGCTTATAAGATGGCCTATAAAATAACGTCATAAAAATGTGTCAATATACGGCAAAATTCGCAATTTTAGGGCAGTCAGATACTTTAAAAACTAGAATTGCATTGGCAAAAAAAGTTTCTACAAGCTTGTTATTTTGTAAATAATTCTCCCATAAAACAAAAGAACACCAAGGTTAAGTTCCAGGATGTATCGGTCACTTCTTCTGGCATCTTCAAGCTGCGATTCACGCTGCGGAGGATTTACCTGTGATTAAAATGAATGAGCTTTTCAACAGGATTGAGCGATGAATCTCGGAAATATGTAGATGGAACAACTTGGCAATATCTGAACTACCGAACGGCGAACCTAATAATGAAAAAAAACAACCTATGAAACATGTCTTTTATCCCATAAACATGTATGAAGATTATTCCTTTATCGCTTACGAGCTTGACACATTACTGGGGTTAAAGAAAAAAATAACAGGAGCCGAGGACATGCCTTACTCCTCCTATTCTGTCTACCCTTGCTTTCAAATACGGCTCCAAACGATTTATCATTGAGTATTAATTATCTGTCTTCAGAAAAAGCACCCTCAAGAGATTCATCATAGTATTTCCGAAAGCAGTTTTTGTCTTAGCATTACCACAAAGATCCGACCGTAGGCACAAAGCTGGAAAAAAAGATACTTACTGACAATAAAAACTGCTGCCATTCAACGAAGCAC
This sequence comes from Trichonephila clavata, assembly GCA_019973975.1. Classification (NCBI taxonomy): domain Eukaryota; kingdom Metazoa; phylum Arthropoda; class Arachnida; order Araneae; family Nephilidae; genus Trichonephila; species Trichonephila clavata. The sequence goes on from BMAO01010897.1 coordinate 93,577, forward strand.
ATAGTTTCGCGGTTGGTATTTTTTCCCCCACTTTTTTTTTTTAATAGATATATTTTTTTCATCTTTTCATTGAGGTCTTTTTTTTTAATGCTTTTTCCGTATGTTTGGGCATTTATTTTTTTAAGATGTTTTTTTCTCCTTCCTTGGTACAGGAAGTACAATTAAAACTAAATGTTGTGTTCCGCTGGAACCGTTGCAATGAAAACCTACTGCATTGATATTTCTTTTTTTACGTATCTCTCTTTCTCTATCCCTCTCGTACTCAGTGATGTGTTTTTTTCATTCTTTGGTTGTTTTTTTATGACATTAGTCCTTTTTTTCCTTCCAGGGAATGGTTTTTTCTCCTTAATTAAGAAAAAATGTATTAACAATGAACGATGCTAGAAGTTCAACCAACCAGTCCAAAGGGCTTGACAAAGAACAATGATTGGTTGATGTAACGATGTGTAGGAGAAATACTAGAAATCAATCCATTCAATTTCTAGTACCATATATTCAGATAAATTATCTTACTGATGATGTTATCGTATTCGCATTCAGGAGACAAAGAAAGAAAACTTTTTATAATTTTGCCTTTTAATAAAAAATATTATATATATACTTCCTAATTTTTATTACATTATTATTTTATGTATTACTAGCTGAAGTACCCGTTCTTTACACAGGTTAATTTTTTAAGAATAAAAAGTATTATTTTCTTGATATAATAGCTGAATTGTAAGGTAAGTAAAGCCCAGAACAAAACAATATATAGAAAAGTGTAAAATAATTTTTAATGCACTTATTATTTATCTACAACGCCACTTAAGCCTTCCGTAACGTTCCTTGGGGGTCAATTTTCGCAAATTCCTTTTTGTAGAGAGTCCCTACTCCATGAAAGGAACATGCATACCAAATGTCAGACCTGAAGGTCTGATAGTTCAAAAACAGGTATATTTATTTTTACACCACTTAAATCCTCACAGTGTCCTTGGGGATCAATTTTAGAAAAAGCCTTTGGGCCTTTTGGGGAGGGGGATCTTTACTCCATGAGAGAAGCATCCCTACAAAATTTCAAGTCTGGAGGTATAATAGTTAAAAAAAACAAGAATAAATATCTATAATGCCCCTTAAGTACTCGGAACGGCCCTTTGGGGTCGAATTTTACGAAACACATTTTATAGCATAACTTTACTCCATGAAAGAAACGCGCCTGCTGAATCTCAAGTTTGTAGGTTCAATAGGTCGAAAACAGGAATATATATTTATATATACAACTTCTCTTAAGCCCTCGCAATGCCCCTTGGATGTCAAGTTTCTCAAACTTCCTTCTGTAGCCGATCTCCATGAAAGGAACGCAACTGCTAAATTTCAAATCGGTAGATCTAATAGTTCAAAAAAAAAGGGAATATTTATCTATAACGCCCTTTAGGTTCTTGAAATGCCCATTGGAGGTCAATTCGGGTGAAACTTGACCCTTCTTCATGGATGGGGGATAGAAGGCTACTGCACCATATAACTCCCTTGATCGTACTCGTTTCTGAGTTTTAGTGGCACGCATATTGTACACTTCCTTTAATAATATTCATCTTATTCCAACTTTTCATTATGCATCATTTTAAACAGCCAGTAGTATAAGCTAAAATTTATCAATAATATGGCCTTAAATACGACTTAAAACGATTCAGAATAACCTCAAAACGTAATTTCAATTTTTTTCTAAGAAAAGGGTAGTTGTAACTATTCGTGAAGTCTATCCTCCTTACGGGAGTTTTTTCCTTCAATCCAAAATGGCGCTTTTGAGATAGAACAACTCCACTCCGTAAACGAACACCCCTACTAAATAGAATATAAATAATCAGTAAAATAGAGAATGGATGGATTTTTGAGACAATATAGCCACGCTAGTACTGTTCGAATTGTACTCGCTTTTTCCTGAATTGGAGTCCGGAATTATAGTTGCTTAGTCATTCAAAGGTATTGGAAGATCTGTCTTTGGCAAGTTCAGAGATTGTATCTCATTTTAGATAAGAACTTGTTATCTCTTGTTATACATTGTCTTGTCTACATATCACGTATTTAGTTCTAGCGCTTTAATTAATAAAAAGGATTATATTACGTTGGTGGTAGGGTATCTACCGGTTATCATTTCGTGTCCGACTTAATGACACCTCAATCACTACTTTTTTCGAACCTCGGCCCCCCCCCCCGGAGCCTCCACGAACAGCGAGGTCTCCACTTGAAGCGATTTAAAGAGGAGGTATCTTGTAAAAAAATTCACGCATGTATTTTCAAATTGGCCAATCAGATGGGGAAGGGGGGGGGGGTGAATCCTTCTTTATTCTATTATTCATAGATCAAGATATACTTTTATGAATCATAAAAATGTGCTGAATCTGTAATAAAAGATCTTTTAAGAAAATTTAAAATCGTAACATGCTGTAAATGAAATTGTGATAAAATCATGATCTTATTACAACATACTGATCGTAAAAGATCTAGTAAAATGTAACATGCTGTAAAAATGGAAATGTATGATGACTTAAAAGAAATAAAACAATGATTTGAGTCGCTTACTTTTGTACGTGGTCATACTGTGTAAAGGATGAGCTATCCCAGCCATCAGTGTACGAGAGTTAGAAGGAAAAATAGCCATAGGTCAAAACAAGACAATTTATTTACTATTCTCAACAACGACACAAATTCAACAACCTCAATTAAGAAATTCATCAATTGATAAACATGGGACAAATGGTGAGGTAGACGAGATTATTGAATATTTAATAATAAATCGGATCACTTACACTTAGCACGTCCAGGCAATACATCTTCTTGTACTTGAAGATAATTTCTAAAGTAATCCAATCCAAACCAACCTAATCCAATTTAACAACTAATTGACCAAATTGTCAATCTTAAAATAATCTACGAAGTGCTCTCGTCTAACTTTACTTTATCTTTCGTTAATTTTCATGCTATCTTTTAGTTTCTAACATCTCTCTCCTACTTGAACTCGAAAGCTAATACTTAAATAATGACATAATTTATATATATACATAGACCACATCTTCTTCATGATAGGAAGTTTTCAATTAAATAAAATTTAAAGAAAGTTATTCCCCAAGAGGATTGTCAGGAAAAACGGGATAGACCCGTTACAGTTGGAGTTTTTGGAAATGAAAGGGCTGATTTCCACAACCAAGTGAGATTGACATTCTCAGTTTTTTTCAAAAATCTTTTTACAAGAAGAAGACCGAAGAAAATATTGTCACTCAGTACATGCGCAATAAGCTCACACTTTTCTGACAAAGAAATTATTCCCAACCATTCCACAAAGATTCTTTTGTGATAAATTTTTTGCAAAATTTTAAATTATGCAAATCTTTACCGGTCATGGATATTTTAAAGTGCACCTCAACACTCAACATATTTAACCTATCTTTGTGAGTGTAATGTTGGTGGTGAGTACAATGTTGAACATCATACGCTTTGTTGTTCAAAATTTAAGAAAGAAAGAAAATACTTAAAGGTTAAACTGCATGCTCTTAAAACCACAACCGACCTCTTAATTTTTTTCAACTTGTTTCAAATAAAGCTTAACTCACATTATCTTGTAACTTCATTGATTTGATTTTGTAATTTTTTTTGTTTGTAATTTTACAACTTTTTTTGTTTTGGTTTTGTTAATTAATTAATTAATTAATTTTTTTTATGTATTGGTTTGTCTTTGTAACTTTTATGTTTTTTTTATTTCATTTGTTTCGTAATTTTGTTTTGATATTTTTCTTATTTATCTTATTTTGTCTATTTTACTTACTTCTGTAAGCCCCGTGGGATATTTGTGGTGTACAGAAATTATTTTATCTGTCTCCAATAAAAAAATCATGCTTTTGTACAAATAAGAGAAATCTAAGATGTCTAAGGTAAAAAGTAACTGGCTATTAAAATCTATACTTAAATTTTTTTTCTCACTCAATAGGTGGCTACTGCCACTCATCCGATATAGTAGTTAGTGACGCTGACTACGGTGCCGTAGGGCCTGGGTTAAAATCCCGAAGGAGACATAGATGTATGTATAGTATTCTTTCATGGAGTTTAATTCCTACTTTTATGCTGTAAACCCTATTGTGGTGCACAAGGATTTTTAAATGTTCTCAATAAAAAAAATAGATTTACTAGAATGTTATTTAGAATTTACTAAAATCAATATTTACTAGAAATGATGTTATTTTAGGTTTCAGGTATTTACTTCTTGACATATTGATAATAAATACTAATTTATTCACATGACGAAACTTCACTCACTGAACTCTTAAAACTTTTAGGTGTTTCTAGGTAACCCTCTCCAAATCTTTGACTAACATGTCTTAATATTCAAAATAGATCAATATGTTATAGGTAGTAAAGTCAAACAATTAAGTAGAAACTATTTAAAAACATACGGTATTTTTATTACAATTTTTAGCACATTAATGTAATTACTCATTCCTTCCTTCCTCAGTAGCTCGACAGCCTAGGTTGAAATTTGGCCTCAAGAAGCCATTTCCTGCCCAGCCATCTTCCTGCTAGTATTCTCCAATTTTTAGTTCTCAAAACTAAGAGATCTTTTTCGAGGCCATCAATCCATCTAAGATTTGGCCTGCCTTTTCTCCGTGTGCCAATTGGTTAGGTATTGAAGATTTTTAGTGGTACAGTCTTCGTCCATTCTGACAACGTGACCTCCCCATTTAATTCGTTGTATTTTGATGAAGTTAACGATGTCAGATTCTTTATATGAGTGATAGAGCTAGAAATTTGATCTGCTTCACCGTTTCCCACTTTCCTGAATTCCTTCAAAAACAAAATCTTTTCGTTGATACGTATCATGCTCTTCTGTTTGAGATATGGATCGAGTTTTACATGCATAAGTTAATACTGATCTTAAAAGAATTTTATACAATAGAACCTTCGTTTTTCTTTAATTTACTCAATAATAGCATTAATTCGAGCTCCACGTATCATCCACCCTTGCCATATATTTAGTAATTATGCTGCGTATTTGTATTTTTTAATCAAGCTGTCAAAGTCTAGGTCCAGTCGCATTTTACAATCTGCATTAATTGGATTCTTTATTTTGTTTTTGTTTTCACATACGTTGATAAATATTCTAAAATTAGATACATTGTTCAGAATGGCATTGAAATGTCTATAACCGTGTGACAAACTTCTGTGTATTCTGCAAAATTGCAACCTAAAATTCAAGAGCTGTTCCTGCTTAAATAAAGAGTTTAACGTCTAACTATTGATATGTCAATAAATTGTTCCTTCTTCCGAAAAGATGCTGCTTTATTGTATAATTTTTAACATTGTAATCTATAAATCCAATCCATTCCATTCCATTCCACAGTTTTCCAAAATCCATTTCCTTTGATAGTTTAGCAAAACATTTTACTAACGAGCATAAAGTCATTTAGTGGAATCCAAAATCATAAACAACAGAATATTCACAATCTAAGTAGTACACATAAAGAAAAAAATATTTTGATATTCTTTTGTTCTATTATAGTAAAAGTTATAGGAAATTACTAAAGAGAAAGGTTGTCTGGAGCCAAATTTATTTTTTAATAGTTCCCCCGTGAGACATGAGACCCTCGTTGGGAAACATGGCTCAAAATACATCAGAAACCTTCTTTTGAACCTTCTTTGAATACATATTTATAGTTTTCTTTTCAAATTTTAGTTTAATTCGTGGGGAGCCCCTGAGTATACTTCATGAACCCAGGGTTCCATAGAACACAGTTTGAAGACCACATTGCTTACGGTATCCGACTACCCTAAAATTTGAATTTTGCCAAATTTTTTTAATAATTTTCTTTTATAGAATATCTCATTAGCTTTACAAAAATACCAAGTTTATAATTTTCCGATCACTAGAACAAAAACTATAAATATTTTTAGTAAAAGCAGATGCCATTATTTTAAGCAAGATATGTTATACTTTAAAACGCGTTTTACTCGAAATGTGTTTTTTTTTAAATGCTCAAACGGGGACAGCGATTGCTCAAAATGTTTTGAAATAAATTAACAGAAATTTTGTGTGTGTGTTTTCTGCATAATAGTAGAAGTGTTTTATGCTTCAGATTTATCAGTCACTGTTATATTGCAAAATTTGAAGTCCCTTATGTGAATATAATCACTGTTTTTTAAAGGAATTTCATATAAAAACTAAGATAAAGGGCTCTACTATTTGTAAAAATTAAAATATCTCTTATCCTGAAGGTCATTTCAAAAATGAATTACACAGCAACACATCAGAGTTAAAAAATTGAAAAAATTTTCATAAACTTTTGGTACAGAATGGGCCACGTTTATGTTATTTTTTTGTCAATTTTTACCAATTTTTTACTATTTTAGTAACAATAATTTATTTTTCTCTTCTTAATTTTAGCATATTTTTCTTAAAATGTACTAAACAAACCTAAAAACAACAAAAAAATCTCCATGTCTCCATTTTTTAAAAAGAAAACAGTTGTCGCAAGTAGTCGGATACCTTAGTACAAACAGAAGTACACGCTTATCAATAAAAGCAGTAACAAAATGCACACACAAAGCTTCTGACGGACAAAAATGCTCTTATTATTTCAAAAGTTCCCAGAGGTTATATACTCTTAAGACAGAAGTTTCCAAAATGCTCTGTATTCAATGTTTTCTAGTCATCTCACCACAAAACGTGCCGGCATGGCACTTTTTTAAGAGCTAAAGTTACAGTTTAAATTATAGTTCCCTTTGGACAGGTGAATAAAAAAAATTTTAGTGACACGCAATGTCTTGGAAAGTTCTGGATTTTACTATTCATGGATTTGGTATAAAAAATCGAGTTTTACATTATTTTTACAGTTCTCTTGAATTACATTATTTTGTTATTCTGTATTGTATTATTTTCTCCTCTATTTCATTATAGATTGTCTTACCATCAGCAGCTAAAGTTTTCATACTTATTAAATAATTTTAATTTGCTGTAGTACTTGACAGATATTTTGTAAACACTGGGGGCAGATAGAGTTAGTAAATATTAAACCTATGGTATATTTTTGCTTATTTAATTCTCAAAAAAGTCGCCTTAATTTAAAATAATTTTTACTGTATAAAAAAAAGTACTGTTTCTTTTATACTTGAATTACGGTATAACCCAATTTCTTTAGCGAGTTCTAAAAATATAATTCTTCTTCAATGACTCGACAGCCCTGAGTGGGCCTTGGCCCTCTCCTGAAGTTATCTCCAGGCATCTCTACTTTTGGCAACTGTTTTCCAGTTTCTGACCTTTAAAATATTTGAGTCTTTTTTGACGTAGTTAATCCATCATAACGGGGATCGTCTCCGAGGTCTGCTTCCTATAGGCTTTGCCAGAAAGATTTTCTTGCAGCAACGATCTTCATTCATTCCAACCTGTTGACCAGCCCATTTAATCTCTGTAATTTGACAAATTTTATAATATCAGGTTGCTTGTAAATTCTGTAGAGTTCTAAGATCTTCTTCTTCATGATCCATTCATTTGGATCCCACCAAGAATGCAGCAGAGACTTGTCCATTGACTTTATGTGATGAGGAAGCTTTGGAAATTTTCGAGAGAAAAATATTCGTTTATTTAAAATGTAAGAACTAGTTAAAAGATTCAAATATGTGCCATTTCATAGCATGCTATTTTGAAAAACAGACTAATTAGTCTTAATGGATTTAGATTGTTCTCAAAGTATTTATATTTACAAATTTTGCTTCCAATTCTTAAAAGAATGCATTAAAATAAAATCTATAGTATAAGTATTTACACAATTTTAAGCATATAAACTAAAAATACTAAAACAGATTATCATTTTTCAAAATCTGATGAAATTCCAATACAATTATGAAATCATCCTAAATATTTTCTAAATCAATGCAATATTTTTTTAAAAATTTAATTCATGAGGCATTTTGGAAGAAATACACTTTCTCGCCTCATGAGAATAAATTGAAGAAAAGATTTCTTTTCTTCACATTTACATGACTTTTGATCAACGTCTGACTCTAACGCAACGCAATTGTATTAGGAGATGAACTTCATAATTTTGAATTGCAGTCAAGTGGTGAGGGCGAAATTATACTTTCCAAGCTTCATCACCACGGTAGATTTAACGTGCATCAGGCCCTCTGCACGACGAGTTTTCAACGGCCCTCTACAGATTTGTAGATAACGAATCTGTTACCTTGACTACTCGGTTACAGAGGCCACTTCATCACATTTAGAAATTGCTAAGTACTCATTCACTGGTAAAATTCTTAAGATCAAATATTAAGTAACTGATGGAAGCCTTTTGAAGGACTCTGGCAGCGCAGGAGCAGAGGTGTATTGCCACCTTTCCTGCTTTTATTTAACAACTGGAAAATTCACAACCGCTTTTGATGGTGAGTTTGCTGCCCTTCAAGTAGCTCTTGAGCAGTTGCATTGTCACTTGAATAGCTTTACTAGCTTGTCGTCTGTGATTCAATAGCGGCGATTTTTGCTGGGAGCTCAAATTCTACTTCTGTATCCTTTAACATTCTTGACTGTAAAAAAACTGCTGAAGAGTCTGTCTGAGTACTCTAAGCAAGTTATTTTGTAGTGGATTCCTGGACACTGTGGTGTTACTGGTAATGAGTTTGCGGACCACCTAGCAAAGAATGGAGTTTCTATTAATTAGACAACAAAGAAAGATGTCCCTTTTACCAGTGCCAAGCGTATTATTACGAAAAAGATGAATGATCTCACTTCAATTCAATACACAAAGAGAAATTCTAATAAAATTTGGTAGAATAATCTGAAAAATCTTCCCATGTGGCCAAGACGTAAAGCAGTTGCCGAGTTTCGTCTGGCTACTGGACACGACTGTCTCCTCAAACATCTTCATCGAGCTCATGTTGCACAGGCCCCGTTCTGCACCCTCTGTGCTATTTGGGAGGACATGGATGATGACCACATTCGTCACTGCCCAGCACTAAAGAGCTTCTCTTTGAGCGATCTTTATTGCTAAGCTAGGGACTTATTGTGCTCATAGACTTTTCTCGCCACGTTTTTATTTCCTACTTTGTTTGTTTTTGTTCCTACCCCCTTGGGGTGTAGTGGTCTTTTGTAACCCTGACAATTGGAAATAAAAAAATTTTAAGTAACATAATAAATTTGTAACAAGTAATTCAATCAAAACATCTTACATTTTTTCCCCGTGAATATTATGGGTGGAAAGTTTAACTCGAAATTGATCTTCTCGAGTGGGGAAAAAACTAAAATAGTACAGTATAAAAACAATATAACACGCAAATTATGGTATAAAACAGAGGTCAACAAACAATTAGAAAACCAGATGAACGGTAAACGTTCTTTATATTTGAGCTAACATAAACTTGTTTACAAAAATTTTCTGGATGCAAGTGGGCAGACATTAGCTTGCTGGCTGTGATGAGAATTTCAACAAGCAATTTCACTCCCGATTTCCAAGAAAATTGTAAAAAAATGTTACAGGGTTCATTTGTTTCATTAAACTCATCCCAAAATTAAATGTCCAGGCAGTTATAGATGATATGAAATACGCTCAATAAACAAACTGAATAATGTGTCTTTATTTTATTCAGGGGCCGTATCAATGATACGGGGCTCCAAAACTAAAAGGACCCAACATGTGTAACTATAGTCGCACTAACAGGACTTTCATATCTAAAATAGAGCCTCAAAGGAATTTTGATATGGGGCCCATTTAAAACTAGCTACGCCAGTGATTGTATTTAACTTATATTGATTGGTTCTTATGGTACAAATAATGCCTTTTCTGAGACACAAAATTAACTAATGAATGCAATCATTTAAAAAAGATACGGCCCTCCGCAGTGGCGTAACGGAGAACATCCCCCCACCCTTGCGAAATCAGATTTGGGGCCCCAAGTTGGATTTTACCAAGGCTAGGTACTTGGCGGCAGTCAGGCTTTGGGTCTCTTAGAACCCTGCTTTCCTCGTGATGCGGGGGTGTACGTTACGCCACTGACCCTCCGGTATCCCCCGCTTCCACAGTGTTGTTATCGAGCCGAAATAATTGCCCACTCTCTGTATAAATATTTTTCCCCAAACGCTTAAGTGTAATAATTTTACAGTAGAGAAAAAGAACAATAGAAAATAAATATAAATATAAAATAATAGGCAATAAGTTATAAATTGTTGCAAAATTCAAAAATCTAAAGAAATTTTTAAGTGATCGAAAACAGTTCAAAATATGATGCAATTTTGAAAAAAATGTGTAAAAAGAAATGAATCTCCAACATTTCTGCGGTAGCTCAAATGTTTTATTTTCTTTTTCAAAAATGCAAATTATCATGTGAAGTATTAAGACACTGAATTACAAAATTAACAACCAATTATTTATTTTCATTTGATTTAAATTGGAAAAAGATAAAATACTGCAATATTACAATATGAAATTAAAAGATAATTCGATAAATATGTAAGAATAAATGTTTTCAGAATAACTTCTTTTGAAAATAACAATATGGGCAGTTCATAGAAAAATACAAGCTAACATTACTGAACTAAAATAAATTTGAAAAAAAAAACTGTTAATTCTATATTATAAATGTTATCAGAAAACTTATTCACCGATAAAATCTCTGAAAAAAACTAATAAAAAAATTAATCAATACTATGGGAGCACGCATATGAAGAAAAAAAAAGAATAAATGCCCGTTTTAAATGAGAACTAGGAAAAAAAGGAAAAAAAGGAAATTAGGAAAAATAATTCATTTTCACTACACTCCGCACACGATAAAAAGTTATAAGATAATTCATCCGCAGATAAGATCTATAATAATAAAAATTCAAATAATAATTTAATCAGTATTATAGCATCCAGAAGAGCTATATGTCAGCTATGCGTATGAAAAATACCGCGCGCTGACGTTTCCTTCAAAAGTAAAATGAAAAACCTCTGTTATCGCTCCAATTATGCGATAAATCAGAGTTATTGCCAACGCTGGAAAAGTAATAAAGCAACAAATGAAAAATAAGAGTAAATGAAAATTGGGCAAACGATAAGATTCACAAAATATAATAATAATAAATTGTAGAAACATTTATGAAGAGAGCGGAGAAGGGAGAATAAATAAATAAATTAGTAAAAAAACGGTGAAACAAGCAAACCGGTTTCCACTTTCATCGAAGTTCTTTTCGAACTGATTCTTAACTCTGAGATTATTTGACGGAACTAAATGTGCTGACCCACACACAGGAAGATTGAAAAACAGTTGGGGAAAAACCCAAAGTACGGGATTGAAAAGCCACTCCGACCTTGCATCGCCGCCAATCGGCCGGCTCTGGAAGGCGCGGAAACAGACAATATTTCAATGTCAAGAGGATACAATGTTTTTTCCTTTCGTTTGGTTCGCTTTCTATATGTATAAAGATCAATTTTTTTCCACATGATTTGGACAGCCTTGAGCCATAAATGCCTCTGCAGGTTTTACTGGATATTATTCCAATTTTAAATCTAAGAATTAAAGAAAATATTCGAAATACCCCGTGATCAATTTCTACAACTTATATTCTTTTAAAAATCGAATTGTCTAGAAACTCTGGTGAAGAAAATAGTGGTTTTCGAAGGCATGAGAAAGTATAAAATAATTAATTTATGTTATTTTGTACTGTTTGTAATTATAAATAAAATACGGAATATTAAAGAAGCTAAGATTTTCTTGAAAAAGGCATGCTTTTAAAAATGAAAATGAAAACTCAAAATGGTGTTTTGTTTTTGAAGCACATGTGGCTGAGATTTTAAGATATTCAAATTACTTTTTGATAGAAAATAAGCTGTGTAACAAATTGATTACTCTCAAACAGCAAGCTAGGATCGAGGAATATCGGAGGAAAAAAAGAATTACATTGAAATAAGCTAAAAATGAAAACACTTAAGACGAAATATTGCTTTACATGAAATAATACATTGGTCCCAACAAACTATTGCTTTGTATTTTCATGCATCTTTTTTATCTTAACACGAAACGAAAATCGCTTTACACGAAAATATTTCTTTTCTGGGAATGAACAAAATACCAGAAAACAGCGCAGACGAGATTTAAGAGGAATGTTTGGAAAGTTTGTGTATTATTGGACTGTTGTACTCTATCATCGGAAGCATTCGTTTCTGTAGATGATGATAATGCGTATGCAACCCCAATTTTGGTGTTCATTTAAAGTTCAAAAAATATCATGGAGGCGACGAAAATAAAATGAATGAAGCTGCTATTGTTCCCAAAATCTCAAAAAAAGTTTGGTTTTTCAAAAGACTTGGAGAAACTTTGTCTTAAATTTCATTAAATGCTTGTAAATGTTTTAGTTTCATTGGTTTTTATGAAATATATGCACCTGTAAAAAATAAAATGTATTCCAATAAATTTAATTTTGTTAAATATATATATATATATTTTAAATTCTTCAAACATGAAAAAAGGTTTCCTTTCCCTCAGTTTCGTGTTAACCGATTTTTACCGTATCATTCATCGAAACCTACCTATGAAAAATAATTAAAAGAAAATAATTTCAAAATTTTTTTATTCCCACAAAATGGCTTGATGGCAAATGGAAAAGACTCAAAGGGTTTTAGACTCAAAACAATTATTTTCCTACATTATAAATAATTAATAGTGACGATTATCGATAAGGGAGTATCGAGTAGGAAATAACACAAAGCAATATATTTCATAGCCCCAGTTTTCTCACCCCACACCGTCGAATCTGTCCAATCCGAGTTTTTTTCGAGCACTGCAATTTGGACCATACATTTTTTGTTAAGTTACCGTAAAATCCGACGTATACTGCGCGCGCGTGGGCACATGTTCTTTCAGCAACATTTTTAAAATTTTTTTTAGATATATTCGCTGTATAATACGCACCTCAGTGGCGTAACGTAGACCCCCGAATTCCGTAAGGGGGAAGGCAAGATTCTCGGGGGCCCAAAGCCTGACTGTGACCCTTGTTCGTGTTTTATCACTTTATAAAATATTGAAAGCACCACCCGACTTTGCAAGAGGGAGCCCCATTATTCTCCGTTACGCCACTGGCCCCTCCTTTTTAAGGAGAAACCTGAAATATATTCAAGCATTTATTCGATGTATTCAAGTCATTTATTCGAGGTATTGTCTCAGATTTTTGAAAAAATGGTGTACTTCTTTGACTACAACCCATTAAGTTCATTAGGTATGTCATTTCATTTAAAGAACAATATTCCGATCTATGTAGAAGTCAATTTTTTTTATGCTTGTCTCTTTTATTATTTTCATACCTATCATTTAAAACCTGGCGTATAACGAACGCGTACCCATAAATTTCGATCATATTTTTTGTGTTCAAAGTGCGCGTTATACGCCGGAATTTGCGATAATACTTTAAAAACTGTTAAATGCACATGATGTTTTTTTCTCGTAATTATTTAGTAGATGTCCTCTCATCACAAAAAATGTTAAAAAGTAATAAAATACCTGTTTTTCTTTAATAAAAACTACGGGGGGGGGGGACACGACAACAGACCAAACCCCATTGCAGGAATAAAATAACTCTTCATATTCCTTGCCTAAATTGTAAAACAATGTAAAATGTAGTTCTATTTTTTAAAAAAAATTTTTAAGCAGGGAAAAAAATAGCTTTAAAGGCTTCATCTCCGTATTTTAACTTGTTATCTTATTGAGGACATTTTTAAATCCGTACACCACAAAGTATCACCCGTCCTTCTCATAAACCCAAATAAATGTTATCTATAATTTAGCTTTTATTTATATTTTATTATGTGTGAATAATTTTATTTCTTATTATTTTGTGAATGTCACAAAAAAGGAAAAATAAATATATTTTGATTGTTATTAAAATATATATATATATATATATTTTGACGAGGTATTCTCAGCGTTACGAAAATTATAGAAGGGCTTCACATGCGTCAAAAGTTTGGTAAACACTGCCATAGAGTATCTCTTACAAATAAGTAGACAGAAAAAAAATATTCGATCCACCTTTCTCCATAACTTTAACAACTTATTTTCAACTTCAAAGCAAAACTGTTTAACCGATATAAACATACTACTCTGTTATTCTCTACTATTCGTCCAGTATCTCAGATTCCAAACAGTGCAGCCACTAATAACACCTTGTCTCATGAATTTTAAAGACAAGTCTTGAATGCGGTTCGTTAATGCCACCAAATGAAAGGCTTCCTCCCCAGATTAGGATAAAGGATAAGCAAAGTAAAAGTGATATTATAGGTCAGGTAGGGAAAAATACCTCTTATCACATTCTGAAATGTCTAAATCGAAGATAAAGGCCGCAGACACAAAAGGTCTTTAAATCTGATTTAAGATTGGACACATTTATTGATCATAGACGGAACTTTTCTTTTTCTCTGCATCACTCACAATAGGTAATATCCGTACGCTTGTCAAACAATTCTGTTATTTTTCTTGCTCTTTTATTAAACTACAAGAAAAAAAATACGCAGGGTCCACTTAGCCTTCAATTCTTCAATTTTTATATTTCTAAGACGGGATAAATTAAATTGTTGTTATGTTCTATAGAAGCTTCTCCCTTTAAACCTAAAGGCTATTGGGCGCAATTTATAGATAACATAAAAGTTTTCAATGGGAATTTATTATTTTTTTTGTATGTTGATGTGTTTAAAATAGTTTTACTTTTCTATGAATTTTAATTGAACTTTGACTTATAAATGTAGAAGAACATAAATATAATAAATTATAAGCATATATAATAAAAAAAATTTTAAAAAAAATTGGCAGTTATATATATATAGAGAGATTGCCGATAGAAGTGAAAACTTAGAACTTTTAGTATTAAAATTTCAAATTTCGTAATGTTTGAATTAAAATTATCAACATCAATCTGGTTTTCACATCTATTAACACTCCGAGCAACAACTAAATGCATGTTGATATGGCTTGTTATTATTCAAATATATTACGGGCCGTGCAAGATCATGACAAAATATAGATTCAATTCAATTGAAATAACAATTAATATACAATCATTATTTTTGGATAGTATTTGTATTTACTTAAATTTTAATGTACTTGATTTTTAACATTATTTTAATTGTTTGCAATAATTGTCATCATTAATTTCAACAATACTTAAGACTTTTTGTACTTTCAATTATTCCATTTTGTTCTAAAGAAAATACAATAGGCGTATGGTAACTAAAGTAAGAAAGGAAAATGTTTGATTCAAATTTATCTAAGTATCGCGTGTTAAATACCGCACCAATGGCCGTTTTATATTTTGTAGTACTGAGTTTTCGATCATTGGACATATTTAAATCAAGTGTTTCATTTAGAAAATCAATTAGTGTAGATTTTTATCATCTGCAAAGTAAATATTGAAGTCTCCATTTAAAATCGTCGGTACATTATCATGTTTTTCGCTAAATCTTTTTTCTAGTATTTCACAACCTTCTTTTCTATAAATCATCAAATTTTCGAATAAAAATTGTTGTATCTGTCTCATAGATTTTCCAGGCGAAATATAAACGGCAACCCTTAATATATGTATTGCCCATTCTCGGAATCGCAGCGAGCAATGCACAGTATATACACATTGAACTTTTCACTACATTCATTCAACTCCACATCCATTGATATACACAGCACTATACGTCAGCTGTATAGCTACAGATGCCGACAGATAATGCTATAAGCATGTCGGTGACGCGAACGCACCAGATTTCACTCATCCAAAAAGTGTCTAAGGCAAACAGCACACTGCGCATGCGCGTCAGAGCATGTCGGTGACGCGAACCCATAAGATTTTCCCCTACCGAAAAGTGCCCGCCACTAAAGAAGTTTTCACTTCAAAATCACGGAAATTTTTCTTTTCGAATAATGGAATTACAAAGATTCTAAATCAGTGATTCGCAAACATTTTGTTTTGGTACATTATTAACAATTTCAAAATTTGGCAGGAAGCTAACAAAAAAATAAGTTTTAAAGAATTTTATCTATAATACACACTATATGAAAAAGTAAATGATAATAATTTTCAATGTAAAAAAAAAAATTATATGTACGACATAGACAATAAAATGTTTTTTGATAAATTAATTACAAATTAGTTATAAGAATGCATTTAATGCGAAATCTGTGCTTGATTACTTTTTATTATTTCGTATATATTTGGTCCTAAAAATGAAAATGCCACTTTAATTTTGTCATCTGCATTTAAAAATCTCGCGATCGTTTTTTTTTTCTTTCATTTTTATACTTGCTCATGTTGAAAATCCGAATTAACACAAAAAAGATGTAAAAAAATGCTATAAAATTTAAAGCTTTTTTGGCCATTATGGGATAATCGCCTCTTTTAATCGAAAAACAATTAATTGACTCTTCCGAATGTTTTGAAATTAAATCTCTATTATTACAGAGCGAGAAATTAGTTCTTTCTCTTCATTCAAAGTTAATTTGTATACAGATGAATTCGTTATCACAAATGGATTATGAACCCAATCAAATTTTTTATATCTAAATTTGGGAAGTGGGAATAACTCTATTCTCTAGTGTAGTCAAATGGCCAATAATAATTTTATGAATATTTTATTTCTATAAAATGGTTGAATGATTCGGTTATGGATTTTTTTGTTTTCTCAGAGCATAATTAATAATTTCAAAATAAATTTGGCGGCACACACAAAAGTGCCACGGTCATTGTTTACATGCAAGGACGTTTTAAGGCATGGGCCAACTGGGCCCGGGCCCAGGACCTCGTCCTCAGTGTGGGTCTCGTTTCGTTCTCGACTCTGTCTTGATAAGATCATGATCAGGAAAACTTTAATACGGTCAAATATTATTTCCGCACATATTCTCCAAAAAACAGGGAATTTTAAACTGCATGCCAACAGGCAAAAGTGGTCAGACCGTATTATATGATGACCATTGTCCATGTCTAGGTCTAGGCCTAATACCTTAAGCAATCATTCAATTCATTTACTCGAAATGCAATCATTGGTCGAGCCGGTTTGTGCCTAAGTCTTTGAGATTGTTAATCGTGCACATTTGTTTGAAATTATTGTTTTAACGAGTAACGTTTGAAATTGCCGTTTTATAACGAGGCCTACCTTTGCATAGGAGCGCAGGACCTCAAAAAATCTACTCTGGGCCCAGGGCCTCAAAGAGTCTTAAGACGTCCTTGTCTACATGTACTCGATCTGACCGGAAAGTTTGTAACCATTATACTGATATACCACGTATATAAATTACATATCGATAATCTGTATCAATTCATGTATACATGCATATTCCAAAATACACTCTATAACCAAACAAACAAAAACGAAGCACCAAGAAGGAGTAGCCTGATTGTAATAAAATTTCGTATGCAAAGACATTTGTACCGAACGCGCATATGATTAAAATTTGGTGTCCAATGAATGAATAGCGGGAGCTACAGTGCATCGGAACTGTGCAATCAACAGGTGTCTATAAGAAGCAATTCTCAATCTGATGGTCAAAATTTCTGTTGCATTGCTATTTAGGATACCTTTCAACAACTGAAAAAATGCCTTGCCTCAGATTCGATCTCATTACGAGCAACTGTCAGGATTTGAAAGGGGTCGTATCACTGGATTGAAAGAGGCAGGTTGAGCAATTCGGAGAATCGCTCGTCATATTAGTGGAGACTGATAGATTTCAGCATCATAATGGTAGCAGTCAACCTAGGGTAACAGAAGATCGGGAGGAGCCAGTCGTGAGTCAGCCGTCACAGCGTCTGACTCATCGTTATCAACCATCAGATATGCAACCCTCACACGAGTGTCTAACATGACCATTCACAGACGGCTGATAGAGCGAAATTTACTCTTGTACCGACCGCTACGCCACCTACCGACCGCTCACGCCTGTAGACTGCCGAGCCAGATTAAAGAGGCGCTTGGCTCGATCAGGTTGGAATCATGCTGACTGGACACGTATAGTGTTTAGCGACGAATCCCGCTTCCAACTGTGTTCTGAAGATCATCGAAGACGTCTCTGGAGACGCCTAGAGCTGAAGCCGATCCTGCTTTCACTGTTGCCCACCACACAGGCTCTCTACCAGGAGTTATAGTCTAGGGCCATTTCTTTTGATAGCTGGGACAGCCCTTTGGTCGTCATAAGAGGCACACTTACTGCACAGCTGTACGTCGACGACATTCTGAGAACTGTTTTGCTACCGTTCCTTTTGCAGTACACTGGCCTTATTTTCCATCAAGATAATACCAGAACACATACGGCACGTATTTCTATGAACTGTCTTAGAGCTTTTCAAGCACTTCTTTGGCCAGCCAGATCACCAGATCTCTCTCCAATCGAGCATGTCTGGGATATAAGGGGAAGGCGGCTGCATCTACTAGGGAATGTTGATGATCTGGCCCGACAATTGGAGTAAATTTGGCAAGAAATACCGTAGTAGATCATTGGGGGCCTTACCACTCTATGCTACGTTGTTTGGCAGCTTGCATCCGGGCTAGAGAGAGGTCAACACCTCATTACAAAGTAACTCTGAAATAAATCATTACATTTTTGTGAAATTTTAATCATTTTCTGTTCTGTACATTTTCTTTCTATCACCAATTTTTGTCTCTATGGGACAACTCCTTGGTGCATCGTCTGTTGTTGTTGTTTTTTTGTTTCAAATTATGTACTTTTATTTACTCTCATGTTATTTGAGTGTTATGTTTTATTAAATTCTAATCAATATGAATAAAGCAAATACACAATAAAGACACAATTCTGTAAATATATAAATCATTTTATTGACAGGTGAGATATTGCACTCTCACAGAGTCGCTTTATTATCACATCACAGCTGAACAGGGCAGCACTTAACACTGATAAGCCGCGGCAGCGGCGTCAATCGCTTAGACATAAATAGAATTTAAGTACTGCGCAGTTTTATCCACAAGACACAGAGTTTATGCGAAAAATATACTTTCAAATATTATAGTAAGATATCACTTTTAAAAAATAGACATATCCGGCATCCATTTAATAAATACGTTATCCATTCGTATGTTTCAACAGCTCAGTCCTTTTAAACAAACAACATTTTTACAAAAGCAGTATTATCTCCCAAAGCTTGAGTGTCAGAGTAAGAAATAAAAGTGCAAATAGCATTACAAGCATCCATTTAACACACATTTTAAATATAAAACTACACATGTATTTGTTAATTTTATGAAATGACTGCAAGATAAGATGGGGCTTCACTTATCAAGTAGTTAACAAATCACATTTAATGAGCTTGACTATAATGATCATGAAAAACCATATTAGAAATTAATAGCCAAAGTGAGGAATTTTTACTGATTATTACTTTATCATCTATGTTAAATCTTTTTCCAATCTGATATCACTAGAGACCGGTTGCAGTGAAAATATTCTCGATGACCAGAAGGGTGTTAATATTTTTGATTTGACTCATTATTTATGTTATAACTGTTTTGTAATATATGTGCAATTAAACAAACAAATTCTTTTCCTTTGTAAAATTTATGGCAGCGTAGAAAGATATACGTATTCTGGTCAGAATAAAAACATCTTAAAACTTTTTTTTATTTGTGTAAAAAATCAGCACTTGTTGCCCTCAAATATTCCTTATAACCTAAGCAATAGCACCAGGAATATCAATGTAAATTAAAACTAAGAATTTTGGCTTCTACTATGCATAGAAGTATATTTCCTGGTATACAAACTCTTCATAAATGAATTAAAAATTCTTTGTCATTTTTCATTTTTCACAAATAGTTCCCATTATGAAATAGAATTATGATTGAGTCATTCTGTAGTCATTTACGAATTATTCAGACCTACTTTTATTTTTGTTTTATGTACTATTTTTTTTAAACATGCAAGATAAAAACAATATTATTTCGAATGATCTAATATTTTCAGAAATTACAATACATTAATTTAATATTAAAAGATTTACGATGTGCTACAAAGAGTGGCGCCCACAAGGGGGTCCCCAGGGCATAATTCCTTGATTTTTTCGATATCCTATGTTTTTTCTAGATTGATTATATTTCTATGTATAAATACGTAAAATAATTAACTACAATTTATTTTATTTAATAATGCTAATAATTTATTAAGTATTTTATTTTTTTACCGTTTTTTGTTTCCGACAATCGATAAAATCAAAAGAATATATTTGGCAGTATATTGGGGTATGATACGAGAATGGAGGACCCTCGCCTGCACCTTGAAAAATTTCCTCGTGAGCCACTGACTACGTAAGTGTATCCTTTTTAATTAAAACAATTCATAATGATCTATCTTAAAATTTTGTAAACATTAACTTTAACAATTGAACATTTTATTAATCCCGATGTATATAGTTACCCTACGTACTATTTGTTCAAATATTAAACTGCATGTTATAATATCATTCTACAATCCTTATATCATAACAGAATTAATGCGATGAAATTCATTAATTAGATTATATAGTTTTAAACATCGGGTACTTTCATATTTATTAATAAAATCAGTATATTCATTTTTATTAATAAAATTACTTCCTTTAAAACCGATCTTGATGTTTGACCTGGTTTCGGTTGGAGGCCTGGTGTCATAGTCAAGCGACGAAGGTGAATCCTCAGTTGACACCCTACTGGAGATCTCTTATCTGCTGAACGAATGTATATACTTTTTTTTGTATTTATTTGATAAAAAATACAGCCTGAAGCAAATAAATAAATGGCTCATCAAATTTATATAAAATTACATTAATATTCTGTATGTTGGGTATTAAATTTCTTAATTATTACTTTAAAATTCATTACTCTAAAAATATTTTTATATTTCCCGGAAGTAAATAATGCCTTAAATTATTGAAGTCTGAAAATGAGCTTGATATACATGATTATGCAAATATTTATCTCAGTATATAAAAATATTCCCATAAACTTTTTTCCAAAATATGTACACTTTTATTACAAGTGCAGCATGAGATCATTATCAGAATTCAATCTCGTCTGAAATGCCAACATCACAGCTCTGTTGCCAATTGTCTCATCTTAACTTGCTCAAAAGCAGTGCAAATGCCATTCACAAAAACGAAATAACAACAAATTGAAAACTTTGTAAAAACCATTCCCAAAACAAAATGTAGCAGCTGACTTGAATGCACTTAAACAATGCCCTACATTATTTTTTTATAATGGGTTGTTTAAAAGTAGATTTTTTTTTCCAAAAATTACTTTCTAGAAATTGTCTTGAAATGGGTTCACAATGAATTACGCAATTTCCCCCCTTTATATCAAAGTTGTTTTGAAATGACATGAAAAATAAATAATTTTTTTAAATGCTTATTTGTTACAAAATTATACGAACTTTTACCTACCACATTTTAATAACAATTTGAAAATGCAATTGTAAAGAACGATTAAACAAAGTTTAATAAACTTATTTAAATTAGAATACTTTAAATCTCAAGCGATGTTTGCAATGATACCTTCTTAGTATATTAGAATTCTTAAAAGTCACAAATCACAAAAAGTCCTAAGTCACAAATCTTATTGCAATGATGATTAATTTTTGGTTTTATTTCTCCACATATTAAAATTATAGAGAACCGAAGAACAATGCACTTTTATTACAATAATCTTTTTTCTATTTTAACTGTAAAAATATTTTATAATTAAAGAGATTTAATTTAAAAAACACTTTAGTTCAAAGTACGTTATTATTAAAATTTGCTAAAAAGTTTGTTTCTAAAGCAGCATGTCCCCAAAATTTTATTTTCAGAAAAATAAATTCACTCTAAGAATAGATCTCGAATATTATAGTGAAACCAACTTAACATTTAACTCCAAATTTCAATTACCAAAACAGCCATAATAAATATGTGTAAGCTTCATATTGTTCTCAGTTTCATAACTCATTAGACTTTTCATCAAAACTTTATTGCTTGAAAGTTTAGATTGAGTACGCCATGATTATTTACACTCTTTCCAGTGCAGTTTTAAATTATCCCATGTTAATCCTTTAAAAACACTTCACAATAATCACAGTAAAAGGTAAAATAGTGACTTGAGTAGAATATCATCTGACTTTAATCACTGATTCTTGAAACTAATAAGCATAGCTGCCAATTTATAAATTAAAACGAAAATATAGATTTTTTTAAATGAAAATTAAAGGCACAGAACACCATACGGCACAAGGAAAATATAAAGAAACACAGAATTCTTAGCTTCGGAAAGGCACCACTCTGTCCGAGCTTTCACTAGAACTGGACTCTTCTTCTTGCGAATAAGGTGATGTTGGGGCTCTCAGGACATCCCTTACCAAACTCCAAGGTACTCGAGCAGAAGCTTCAGAGCTCAAAGCGCCACTCGGTCCTGGAGTCGAAAGACCTCTTATTGATTGGCTAAACACGGACGTTCCTTCAGATCTCTGAAAACATGAATCTATCTTCAGTGAAGATAGTTTCTGTTGAATCTGTTGTACTTCTTCCGTCGCCAATCTCAGATTGTAGTCTGTGTGATTGTCATTGAGTTCCCTCAAATCGGGCAACCGAAGTAAGAGCTTAGGATACAGTACCAATGTATTTTCTTCTCCATAACGCCACTGCATATATTTTTTCATTAGGATGTAGAACTTTTCTTGCTCTTCCGCCACCAAAACTTCGTTCTCCAGACCAGGTCTGTCCGGAGACATAAGAACTATCACCAAAAGCAGCATAATGGTGGCTTCGTCAAGATGCAGGTCTTTGATACTGCGTATAAACTCCATATGCTTCTCAAATAACTCTGATGAAACCAACTTCTTGATGTCATCAGAGTCTAAGGTTGGAGAATCTTTGTACATAGGCTTTCCCGTGTGAGGCCATCTAGACAGTTTCTCGTCATAAACGTAGGCACCTCGGATAAAGCAAAGCTCCAGTACTCCAGTTCTCAAAAGGATCTCTTTGTCATGCTGCTGTATTTTCGAAAACGTGTCCAGCCTTTGCGAAAAATTAGTGAACTGCTTAACGGCTGTGAAAAACATATCCAGTATCTCAGTTCTCGTTCTACCAGGTGACGGAACCGATCTGTGGAGATGATCGCTAAAAGCACTTCGTTGTAGCTATCTTCATATGCATTGACGAGGAACTCAATGATTCGCATGTCTTCTGGAGCTAGGTACTTTGACAGGTCGTTTATATCTGGTTCGTATTCAGAGATAGGAGTTGTGCGATAAGGCTTTTTTCCCGTTTCTTGCTGATGAGAACTAGGTTCCGACACACCTTGCCGCTGCTTTCTTTCCATTCGATTTTTGACAAGAGCTAAGCGTTCTTCTTCTGTCATAACCCATCCAGTTTCCATACCTGAAGAAAAAATAAACAAAAATGAGATAAATGCAGTATAATTTAGCCTAATATTGTATTCTTTCACAAATAAAGGACAAAACCATGGACAAAACTTTGAGAGATAATATTACACATCCAAACCACTTTTATCGAGAACGCATGGTCGGAATTAAACCGCAAAAGTGCTATAGGGCATCAAAGGTGATGTTGTTTTCAAGGCAAAGACATAAAAAGGATTAAATAATAAAAGCGGAAAATGACATGTTGTTATCATAAGTCTTCAAAACAGTAACCGGCAGTGACTATACACACCATACAGCTTCAAAGAAATTATTAGTGAACTTTGTGAAAAACATCAGACATATCGCGCCCCTGCAGGGGTCCAAATTCTAACGACGAGTTCTTCAGATTCAATGGGGGGGGGGGGTTATACATTTGAGCCTTTAGCTGTCTTCCCAAAAGGAAATATAGAAGATCTAGCGAGCATGGTGCCCAAGCTATAGCACCACCTTATTCAGTCCATCCGTTTGGAAATCTTATATCCAGATAGTTTCACACGCCCGTACATAATTGGCTAGTGTTAGTGGCGTAATGGAAAATATTAGTTCCCCAGCAAAGTTAAGTTTTGGGCCCCAGGCCGTACATGGAATAAGTCAGGCAAAGGCCTGCTAGAATCTTTCCCAGAATCCGCCGTGATGCGGAGGTGTACATTACGCCAATAACTGGTGCCCCATTTTAATGGAACCACATTAGTTGCTGGATGTGTGAAGGAATTTTGTATAACAAGTTTGGTAGCACTTGTAAAAACATGAGGTATTTTTCTCTGTCAAGACGTTCTGGCAGAAAATTAAAGTCCGAGTAGGTTATCTCCAATTACTTCTGTCCAAACATTTATAGAAAAGCGTCTTTGATGAATAAATGAATAAGCGGCATGTGGATTTACATATGATTTATACAGGGATTCATATGGTTGCACGGTGCACTTACATTAGCAATTGCAGAACCAAATTTCCAAATGCAGCATGACCTTTGTGTTTTAATTGCGACATGCATTTTTTAATGAAAGTGGTTTGTTTGGGTGTGAACAAAAACCTCTTAATCTTTTATGAAACAATCTGAATTTATCATGCAAATAAAATGAAGAGCCGACCTATATATATATCAGCTAACGTTAATCAATCTTATACCGTATATGGTTACTAATTCACTGATGCGTTATTTCCCCATCTTTAATCAATATGTTATTCTTTTTACAAAGGTTATAGGACAGTGCTTCTTGAACTTTTGAAACTTGCGACCCAATATTCAGTCATAATTTTTATAGCACCCCCCTCCATACAATAACAATGTATTGGATTCGGTAATACGATAATTTGATGCTAAAGCTACAATACGACTTTAACCTCTTTAGTGCTACCGGCGTATATGAACAACTCGCTCAGCCAGTGTGTAAATTTTCCGGAACGTATATATCCGTCTTTCCGAAATACGATTTTTTTCTGTTCACTGCTATCTTTAAAATTATTCCAAAGGCTTTTGAATGCAAAAAAAAAAAAAAAAACTTGGCAGTGCTTGCGAAGGATTTATTTATTTCAGAAGAATTTCTTATATTCGCTTTCTCCTCTCCCAATACACTACATATCCATGCATACGTGTAAAACATTGGGTAACGAATCGCGTAAATTTAATCGGCAGTTAAGGGATTAATTATAAACCGTACAGATTATCAAAATAAGAATTAATTTTTGCATATAAATTTATGTATGATAAGCCCGTGGGGTCACTGGTAATTATAAAACTTGTTCTTAACTTAGCATTGTTAAATTAATGATAAAATGCATTGTGCAGTACTGATACATAAATGTGTATAATATCAGTGTAAATGTTTTTTAAATTATTTAATAATGTCAGAATGTATTTTGTTCGTAAACTTTCAATGAATTAATAATTTTTAAATAATCTTTTGTTTTCGACTTTTCAATAGGCTCGCGCCCTCCAGTTTGAGAAGCGCTGTTATAGGGGAATAACTTTTCAAACATATTTCATCATAATACATGAAACATTTTATAAAGTTCATCTACATTGTAAAATGTTTGAAATTCTGATTCAATTTAAATTTTAATATAAAGCATGATTCTTTATGATTTCGAATTTAGATATTGGTTAAACTTACGTGTTTAAAGTCTACAATTCCGACAAGGTTGTCAATTAATAAAATATTTCAGCTTGTAACTCGAATATTAGATTTTAACAAGTGTGTATCTTAATGACACATTCACTGAAAACCAGGAATATCAAGCAGTACTTAATCAATGGCAAATGTAAATTTATTTTGCATGTAGCAATCTAAATAATCAAACTCACAAAAAATAGGTGGTTGTTGTATATTCCCTTTAAATTTTCCTATGAATATATAGTAAAAAAAATTATATAATCAAGACGGAAAAATTGGCAGATTTGTAGATTTTACATTGTATGAAAAGAGTTCTTAGGAAATTCAGAATTATTCCCAAAAAATCTTTGACCTTGTTATCTGAATAGGTGACTCATGAGACATATGTTGTGAAAAAATTATCTGTAATATTTTTTTGTTTGTTTGATAACAGCTTAAATCGGTTTAAGAGTTAAATAGTATTATCAGTATGTAATGAGTATTTAATATACACAACTGTTACATATATATATATATATATATATATATATATTTTGTATGGGCAGTTATTAAACACTGTAGAGATAGAATGTGACGAAAAGATTCTGGGTTAGCGAATTGACTTCATCACAGAGAAAATGAAGTTAATTAAAATAATATAAAAATTTAAAACTTATGTTAAATAATTAAAATATTTTTTTATTTATCTGATACATGAGATGGGCTTTTTCAATTCCACTATTAGCTCACTCTCTCTATTTATCTTGTTCAATATTTCAATCGTAAACAAAATGCATTTTTATGCACTCAATTGAGCTGAAATTTTATATACGCACTTATTTTGGATGACATTACAGTAATTTAATTATAATTAAAAATTAATTGATTAAAACTAATTATTCAAAGAATTACAAATACAACTACATTGGCATCATTTCTGGCGACTTAGCGACCATTTTGGCGTGTCATAACTAGAAAAGGTTTTTTTCTCACATTTTAAAGCGCTCTTTTGAGATGAAATTTTCTATACACTATTGTTTTGGGTAACAATACGATAATTTAACTATACTTAATTGAAATTATGCACTGAAATTAACTATTTAAAGAATTACAGATACAGTCACGTTGGCTTCATTTTCAGTGACTTGGGTCAAACCTTTAAAATATTTTTTTCCCCTCACGTTTCAAAGCTGGACAGTTGAACTGAAATTTTATATA
This sequence comes from Trichonephila clavata, assembly GCA_019973975.1. Taxonomy (NCBI): domain Eukaryota; kingdom Metazoa; phylum Arthropoda; class Arachnida; order Araneae; family Nephilidae; genus Trichonephila; species Trichonephila clavata. The sequence continues at coordinate 120,279 of BMAO01010897.1, forward strand.
CACAATTGTTTGGGATGACAATGCGTTACTTTAATGGTAATTTATGAAAAGTAATTGCCACTTAATGTTGTGATTCTGCCATATGTATATACATATTTATATATATTAGTTGTGACTATTTAATAAAAAGTAACTGAAATAAATTTTGTTTTGTTGATCTAAGTTGGAATTGACTTAATTTTTTTTTATTTTACTTGTTTATACTTACATGATTAAAGTTTAGGAAAGCAACTATAGCGTAATATAGTGCCGCATAAGCTGTTCCCTGCTTACTAAATAGCAAATAGAACAGTTGCATCCATTTGATATTAATAGAACTATACCATGTCTTCTGGGGATCGAACTACACTGTAGTCTACAATTCTTTGGATGGAAAAAAAGTACTATGACATAATAAATATGTGTGTTATTGTACCAAAAGTTTCTTTTTTCTTTTGTTTATTTCATGAAGAGCTTTTACTGTTTATTATATAATTCGATTGGAAGGTTTTCATTCTTGTTTCAAGTGTCTGGTTTCTTAAAGTCTTATTATGAAGTTACCTATTCTAGATATACGTACTATTTTACTTCTCTCGTCCTTGGTAAATAAACATTGAAAAGTAATATTCTTGTATGTAAGAAATAAAACAATGGTAATATTGCGGTGCTATGTGTTTTTAAAGCTATCTCCAGTAACTTAATGACATTATCACATTTAATTAGCAATTTCGAAAATTATTCTTTTAATAACTCAGCTTTTTTTCTACTGGCTGATAAAATATAAATATCCTGAAAAGTATTGTGCGATCAAATATTCAGTTTCTGATCTTGCATGATCTACAGCTCCATAAACTGTACGATATAGATTTTATGGAAAAAAATTAAATAGGTTCTTTCAGGAGAATATCTTAAAATGAAATAGCTTCTGTGAATTTTTAAATACCAAAAAATAAAATTCAAATAAATTTTCTGAATGCTTTTTGTTAAAAGATGTTCCATTTCAAACGCTTCATTGTACAAAATTGAGCAACAATTTTTAAACAAAAATTCCTTGGTCTGCTTTTTTTCAATTTTTTAATTGGCTACATAAAAAAATTGAGTGTCGTAAGTCTGTATTAATTATTAAGATAAATTTAAGAATGCACATGTTTAAAATAATACTTTATTCTTTTAAATATGCACTATATTCTTATATATTGCAAAAGTATGTGGATTGTTTATTGCAATTAGATTTATTGTACACTGAATAGGAAAAAGGAAATAAATTTTTCTCAAAGAAAACGGTATTTAAAAAAGAAAATGCTTTTCAAAAGAGTCTATTTCAGTCACAAAATTCACACACATAAAAAATATCCTATTAAAGCAATTTCGAACTAAAAACAAAATGTATTTAAATTAAATTCCTAATGTAATCGGTAAACGCATATGCCGAGTTATAACGCATTCTTTGAGTTTTCAGGAACTTCTCCCATAGTCGAAAAAGTTGGAATTTTTGAGTTTTGATATGTTTAACAAAACTTATCAAAATGCTGCTATTTTCTCGAAAAGTTTTATGATACACCTTTTCTAAAATAGCTTTTGCCACTTCTGTTAATAAATTATATATCTCAACTTATAACAAAGAGTAAATTCAGGAATAAAAGTATTTGCCTGAGAGAGAGAGAGAGAGAGATTTCAGCAAAACATATGAGTAATTGCGCTATGGTTCCCCAATTTTAATCCATAGAAAATGAATAAGTCACAATTTGAATCAATGCATGAAGTACTATAACCACTTCTTACGACAGTGTCTAGTTGTTACATCTGTTGTTTGTAACTTCCTAGAACTAATTATTCTCACAGGAATCAATGATTTATGAATTCATTTTGTTGTGAATACGAACTTACTTTACTTCATTAGAAACAGGAGTGCGTTACAAATGGAGTGGAAGGGTGCATTCTTTTAGAGTTGTAGGTAATGGCGTACCGAAAGGGGGGGACCCCCAAAGACTAATGGACTTTAATTTGTATCATAAAGAACATATTTACGCGCTTTTCGTGTACGTCCGTGCCTCTAGGTTACTGGTCTCAGATCTCGATAAGAGACTAAAACATTCTTTCTAGAATTAAATGAAGATTTGTAATGGAATGATGACAGCCAATACCATTGGCAGTGGCATAAAGTACACTCCCCCGAGTAGGGGGCTGGCTTCTAGGGGGCCCAAAGCCTGACTGATGCCAAGTACGGCTTGGGGCACAAAACCTGACTTTGCAGGGGGACCTTATATTCTCCGTTCCGCCACTGACCAGTGGCCAATACATACCTCTTTTATGGGGGAAGATCGAGTAGATGAAAACCCCGAGAGGTAATCTCTATGCTAAAATTGAAAATCTGCTGGTCTATAAGGGAGTTTTAACCCCAAACACCCTCGTGCACGCCACTAGCCAATACAAGAACTGATAGCGATTGCCTGATGACTGATTCTATTGCATATAATGCCCTTTGAAACACTAAGGAACATAATTTCTTATAATCCCGGCAAAATGCGATATAACCCCAAGTCTAGAATCCTAATTGTGAACAGATCATACATTTCAAACTATTTAAAATCAAGTTTCTATGGATAAATAAATTTTTAAAATTTTTATCATTCTTGTTTCTAAAGGACATCAAAAGCAGCAATTCGGAAACCATTCAAATATATTATAATCGTATGACAGTAAAAATGGGACGTACCAATGGACAGACATTTCTTGAACCTACAAAACTGACAGCACTTGCGAGAAGTGATAGTGATTTCGCACTTTCCTTCGTACGGACAATGGAAGTTCTTGTACGCCTCATTCTGGACGGATCTCCTGAAGAAGGCTTTGCAACTGTCGCAGGAGATGCCGCCAAAATGGTAACTCTTGGCCCTGTCTCCACAGGCCCCGCACACTTTCTGGCGTCGGCTTGGCGACGAGTAATGCTGTGACGCAGACGGACAATCCGATGGTGGCATGTGGTGATGAGGAGACTGCTGGCTGCCATTTGGAGGCAGGCTCATGGCTGAAAAAACAAAGGTTACTCTATTAATGAAGGTCTCATGAAATAACATATTCATTCGTTTCAAATTTATATTTAAATAATTTCTTAGTTTAAAATTCTTGTATTGTGTTCACCTAATAATAAAAAACGAATTCCAAATTCGAAAATTCTGGTTAAATCGAAAAAAATACATCACTATTGTTATTGTATCCATAATTCAATTAAATATAAGTTCAATTTCGTTTTTTCTTTCATATTATTTTATTCTGTTACATAATTTATATACATTTCATTCAACAAACTGATATGTTCATTTCTTGCAGCTGATTTACGCCAGCGATACTTAACCTGCGGCCCACCAAGCCTTTTTAAATGGCTCGGTCAGTACTCATTGCTCTGAAAAATTCACCTATTTAAGACCAATATATTAAAAATTTGGAGTCAAGAAATAAAATATATCAATTTTGCTTTTTGTTGTCAATGTCGTACGAGTGCGAATTGATATACTTTTTATATTTGTAAGGTTACGGTTAGTGAAAGACAACAGCGGAGTAAAAGTTTTATGGGTGGAACTAATTTTTGACTATCTTCCATACTTTTTCAAGCGAAAAATATCCGAAGGAAGTATATCGTTTCAAGACGATTGGGAGGTTGACTATTTTATAGTGAAAAACAAACATGGATCAGTAATAGTTTGATTTGTCACGAAAGTGCTGAATAAAAAAAAATACCAATAAACAAGAATCATTCAATGACACTTTTCCTCGAAGATCTCTTTCAAGAGGTAATAAATAGACTTTCATGAATAATCATTGCAACAAAGTGTTTTGTCAGTGGTGATATCAGAATGGTAACAAAGACATCTTAACAAAGTTTGTTATATTATTGGTAATCATACGAAACCGTTTACTGATGCAGATTTGTGAGGAGTATTTTTTAAATGCTTCTAATTTAGTGGTTGTGACAAAAATAAAAAAAATCAAAGAAATTATAATTAAAAAAACAAAACAGGAGTCAAAATATTTTGATAAATTTTCCACATTTGAACCCTCCTCCCCTCCTTTTTATCCTCATCATGCGGTCCGCGAGAAATTGCTTACATATGTATGCGGCCCAGCAGAAAAAAAGGTTGAGTACTCCTGCTTTGCGTTAATAATATTAGATTATGAAGCAAAATGAAATGTTTCTTATAGTTCCCGAACGAGGGATTAATTACAGAAACGGAGTAAATAATAGGAGATTTTATTACATTTAATTTTGTAGCTGTTGAGGCACTTTCAGCTTGGATTTAAATTTTATCTTTAGACATAACATCTAAACTACGATGAGTGTAATGGTAAGCAAGTGAATAGTTTTTAAGAAGGTATACAAGGAGCCTTAGGAAATGTGTTTTTTGGGATGAATAGCTTCGAAAGAGAACTTTAAATACGAAGTTATTCCAGAAACAATATACATAACCCGGGGAATTTGCATTATTGGTCATTACAATTGCTCACTAGGAAGAAATGCAGATAAAAATGATATTTATTGGACAAATATATTATAGTAGAAATAACAAGGGATTAAATTTTCAAGAAATTAGGGTGCATAGATCCTGATAAATCTATACCCAGAACAAACACCTCTGGTAGTAATAACAGCACTTATACGCCTGGGCATTGAATCAAACAGAGATTGGAACATATTCCCAAGCAGCTTCAACACGATGCCACAGCTTAGACAACCGTAGTGACTGACGTATGGTGACCAGCATGGACCAGACGTTTTCTATTGGTAACATATCTGGTGAAAGTATCTGGCCCAGGCAACAGAACTGCATCATTTTCCGCATCAAGGAAGGACTGTACAATACTGGTAACATGGGATCGTGCATTATCCTGCTGAAACAAAAACGTAGGGGGTTTCGCAGGGTTTGAATAAAGGGCAGAGGCACGGGTCGTAACACACCAGAAATGTAACGTGCGATGTCCAAAGTGCCATCAATGCGAACAAGAGGTGACCAAGACATGTATTCAATAGCACCCCATACAATCATGCCAGGTGATGGGCCAGTATGATGATGATGGCACGATGCACGCTGCTAATGTGCGTTCACCATGATGCCGCAAACACGTATTCGACCATCTTGATGCTGTAAACAGAACCTGTAATCATCTGAAAAATTGTTGTCTCGCCATTCGTGGGCCTAGGTTCGTCGTTGATGACACGATTGAAGACGCTCCTGTCTGTGATGCTGCGTCAAGGGTAGCCGCAGCTGTAGTCTCCAAGCTGAGAGTCCATGCTGCTGCAAACGTCATCGAACTGTTCATGCAGACACTTGTTGTCTTGCAAACGACCCCAATTCTTGACTCAGGGTTCGTGACGTCACTGCACGATCCATTAAGACCATGCGGGTAACATGCCTGTCTTCTCGGCTGTTATTGATAGAGGGCTGTTTAGATCCAGCACGGCATTTCGTATTATCGTCCTGAACCCATCGATTCCATTTTCTGCTTACAGTCATTGGATCTCGACCGACGCGAACAGCATTATTGCAATACGATAAACCCCCTCCCGGTACGCTACAACTCGACCTTTTTCAAAGTCAGAAGCGTGCTGGTACGCATCTCTGCTTCTTACACGAGGCATCATACTAACTATTCGCCAGGCAACAACGTTCAAATGCAATTTGTGTATGAGAAACCGGCTGAACAATTTCTTCATTTAAATATATTGTAGGTGTCGCTACCAGCTCCTACTTCGTCTGAAAGCGCTGAAAAGCTAATCAATGGCATATCACAGCACTTTCTTCTTGTCGTTTAAATTTCACGTCTGTAGCATGTCGTCTTCTAGGTGTAGCAATTTTAATGGCCAATAGTGTATTTTAGACAGAATGAGTAGCTGAAACGCAATTTTGCATTTAAAAAAAGTGCAACTACCTTACAAAACTCAACAGCAAGTATAATGTCAGAGAGTATATCGCAGAGAAAATATGAAATATACAATCAGCACATAATCGTAACAATAACATTTTTCAATTAAAGATTCTGATATAGCGTCACCTCTCCGACATTTTCAATGCCAAGGTAACTAACTCCACAGTGGCAGTGCACATTATTTAGGTCTAATAAATCGTCCTGTCTGTGTAAGACTTGGTGTAATGACTTAAAAATGTCTTTGGTTTTCTGCTTCCACATAATCCACCTGGCGCACTTCCTTAATAGAGGTTGCTATATCTCTTAGCGAGTTTTTTTGGAATTGATAATGTTCTTTTATCGTTACATCCTGCTTGCGGTCAAGTGTGATTAATAGGGCAACGAACTATAAGCAATCTGCTATAATTATGTGAGATTCTATGAGTTTATTTTTTCTTATAGCCCGTCCCTACACAGAATCCGAACATTGGCACACAAACGTGTGGTAATTTTTTTTATGCAGTAGCACACTAGTTAATGAAAACAATTGTAACCATACAACCAGCGAGCTAACCATAACAGTTCCGTCTCTTGGCTAACTTAAACGTGCACCGAAATATCTTTCTTTTTAGGAAGAATGAGCTCAATTCATGACGGTCACACGAGAAAGACAAACACATGTTCATCATTGAATTCAAAACAGACATCAAACTAATTGTACTTGTTGTTGTTCCCTTCGTAAAACTTAGAAAAAATTTCAAATTTCATAATTGGGAAAAAATGTTCAAATGTTATGAAAATAATTTTTTTTCCGAACGATTTTAAAATTTTAAAAAAAAAAAACATTATTTTTTGCGTGCATTTTTAAATAAAATGCATTTTGTCTATGTGCGTAATTGTTGTTTACAAAATTTATATTTTTTAAGAAAAAGTTTCTGAGAAGATCAAAAGTTGGCAACAATGAATTTCATGAACTAACTAGCTGGAAACACGTAATTGCTTTTATTGTGTGACTATGACGTCACATGAGTTTCTGAAGTGACTGGCTAAAAACACGTGGTTATCATTATCATGTGACTATGACGTCACATGAGTTTTTGAACTGATTGGCTAAAAACATGTGGTTATCATTATTATATGACTATGAAGTTACATGAAATTGAGCCCATTTATTGAAACAACTGCCCATCTAATACTTCTTTTCCAAAATTTAGATTTCTTTATTTTGAGAAGTTTAAAGGGACGGAGAGAATTTCAATAGTTATCATTTTATCATGAGTCCAATATCATAAACGGGAGTTTACTCAGTTAATATTAAACCAGTGTTTGCGTAATGTTTAAGAATATGACCCAATTTTTTAATATTGTTTCAGATTATAAAAATTCCAGCAGCTATATTATATTCTAGCTTCGCTATCCTATAGCACACTACTCATTTTCATCCGCTTGACCATTTTCTTCTATTATAAAATGAGTTTCTCATTTTTTCCCCTCCCATACCATACTTAACCCTATTCCCGTCTGGACATATCGGGCAAACAGGAAATTACTTCCGGGCGCAGTTAAAAAAAATAATAATTTTATTATTTATTTATTTTAGTGCAATTATAAGCACCATAAACAATACCCTACACTAAAAAAAAAAATCGAAATAGTTTCATTTGAAGCGATTTTTGGAATTGCATATTATCCACTAATTTCTCAAAATCAGACGTATAAGATGATATTCCCAATCTTATAATATCTTCAAGATTACTGTCGTAAAGTCGAGATCTGATAGTTAATTTAATTGAGTTTATTGTTGAAAACAACGATTCACATAAATATATGGAACTGAAACAGGGTTTTAATTTAAGAGCTTTTTTTTCCAAGAGTGAATATTTTTATCTTCAGCCAGATTGCAAATATTTTCATCGTCCACACAATTTTAATACAATATCAGTCTACATATCTAAAATTGCATCTTCACTTGAAGATTCTTCTTCCTGAATAATTTTCCCCAATGAATTTACAACTTCAGAAATATTAATTTGAGGATTCAATGGGCTTACAAAAAATGAAGCCACTTGTTCAATAATCGAAAATTGCTGGAATCTATTTTCGAATTGTTCCAAAAGTTTCTGAAGGTGACCAATACATGAGTCGCGGGTGAAAAAAAATAGCTTCGCTGGCACATTGGCGCCGCAAGCACAGGGTTAAGAACCCTTGCTGTAATGCTAAACGAGCTTTTCTTTTACATGACAAAAGGAAAAAAAATTAGTTATTTATGCATTTTGAAAACTCTTTATTATAAACAGATGTATGAATTACAATGCAGCGAATTTTCATGAAAATTGAGACATTTTTCTGTTGGAAAATGTGCTTCAAGTTTAATTCAGGCTTTCATACATTTAACGAAGACAGCCTTAAAGTATTTACTACACGGAATACTTTAATGGAAGGGGATTCGAACCCATCGATTACATACCGAGTGTCGTAACCACCATACTAGGTGGAGCGGTAATAGACTTCTTGGCATCATCCAAAGAATCAAAAAATAAACACGCTGAATGCTTCTTGTGTGCCAGAAATTTCTCCAAGGATTCAATGAGGGAAAATTTGGACTCAATACTTCAGGTATTTTATGTGGGCTCCCCTTGACAGTACTGAACTGTGACTTTTGTTAACAAATTCGAAACCGCGAAATGAATTTCCCGTATTCTCAAAAATATGACTTTTATAATTAAAAATAACTACGTTTTATGAAGTCTTAATTAGTTTTCCAATGGTTTAAGGGGTAGGTTCATGAATTTCGGTCCCCAAACACATTTTTCACTTTTCCCATTTTAATAAAATGTGAATTTCTACGCTTCTAATGGTGCAAAAATTATCCTTCTACGTGCAGTAGAAGTGTTTTTAATAATTTTTTGAAAATATTTTTCAACCTGTCAAAGTTTACTAAATCCATTACTAAAATCCATTTTTCTCAAAACTAACACTTTTACCATATAAGGAACATTTGTTCCTAAACTACTGCATTTAACAGCTTATAACTTTGCATAGCTAATAATTACACTCTAATACATACTTTAATCGAGAGATTTTTTCAAAAAAATATTCTGACTTAATTTATAGCATTAAACATCATGAAATTTCACTGTTTTTGAAAAAACAAAAACAAATTTGAGCAAAAAATATTTTTTAAAAAAATAAATAGACATCCTATCCATAAAATCTCTGATTAAAGTATGTATTATGGTTCAAAAAATATTCAGTAAAAAAAAATGGAGATTTTTATTCAATAGAATGTTTATAAAGGTTCCTTAAAAATACCTATTTTTAACATTACTGAGATACAGATCCTGTTTCGTGAACCTACCCCCTTAAGCCTCCTATTCCATATTACCCAGCTATTCCAGAATACCCTCCGTTGAGATTTTCTTAAAGTATTTTTTTAATAACAACGAAATATATTTTATTTTTGTTTTGACAAGTGATAATTCCTTACAATCGCTTATAGTCTATAACCATGATGATTTTGAAGATTTTATTTTTTTTTTATCAAAAACCAGTAAGGTTATTCTTAAAAATGTAAATGGTATTCATAATACCCAACTCTCATCTTTACATATCTAAAGATTCAACACAAAGAAGCAACAAAAATGATACTAATTCTACATTTCTGGAAGTTGAAACAACGTAAATACACTACCGTCACAGCTCATCAAAAAGCACGATGTTTTTATTTCTTTTTCTTTTCTCTCGATAGCTTCTTGATGCAGTTACATCATGTACATATGAAGGCTGTATATTTTTTTCTTCGCCTGAAGGAGACTCGCAAGCAAAGAGTTGCTACTAATCAAGACACACACACACAAAAAAAATCTGGAAGGTGTCATGTACTCCAGACATCCCCACACACGCAATCCCGCCCCTGCAATCAAGTACGAATCGATTAAGCCCAAGACATTCCCGCGCAAAGCGTGCTTTATGACCTTCCCCAGACAACGTAATGACACTTTGATGCAAATAAAATAGCCACACAGTGATTTGGCAAATATCTGCTGCCTCCCCTTCCCCTTCCCCCAAGAACCGTGTCCAACTTAGCTACTCAGACTAACAATGCCGTAAATTCGAATTTGTCGAAGCAAAAACGTTGTTTACGTCTGAGGAGGGAGGTCGGGGAATGCGAAAGGTTCTAAAAGGCCATTTCGTGGTTGAGGTTTTGATGAGGTCGATGTCACCTGACGAATAGTTATGGTATTCGACTGTCGAAGGTTGTACTCTTCTTTTTTCTTTTTATGAAAAAAAAAGAAGACTAGACTGCTTGTATACATAATTTAATAACTGACATTGGAACATTCCTGTGCATTTGGAGAAATTAAATGAAAAACATAAAATGATGTTTGGTAAGACCAATTTGGGTAAAAAATACTTTGATAATTGCGTATCTTATTTCATTCGTCCTTATTAGAGGATGTCAGAAATAAGCGAATAAGGTATCAACAAGCAAATAAGTTTTTAGTTCCTTTTAAAAGCCTAACAGGAAAAATATTTGAGGTTTTTTTTCTTTCCCAGCAAAATTATTTTATGTTCTTTTATTTTTTGTTTCTCCTTCATTATTATGTTCCGCATCTAGCAAAACAAATGGGATCAAAAGAGTTTACATACAAATAAATATGGTTATTTACTGTAGTTTACAGAAAATCCAACGCAGAAAAAAAACATTTTTATAATTAGATATAAATAGATATTCATCAGAAATACTTTTCAGGAACATTGCTTTATGGAACAGAATAAGACTGAAAACTTCTAATATTTTATAAATAAATCCAACAATAAATTTTAACAGTAGCGCACATAGGAATTTTTCAAGGGGGGGGGGGAGGGCATGGTCGAAAGTCCACTGTTCTAGTATCATGCTCCAATACGCCACCTAACATATTCTTTTGATTTTTTGTCAATTTTTGCGAACAAAAAGATTAAAAAATTAATTATTGAAAACAAATACTGAATTAAATTTTACGTACAAAAAACAAAGGATTATAATCAATCGGAAAAAAAATCAAGGGCTTTGGGAGGGGGGGGGGGGTTCCGGACTCGAGGACCACTAAGCCAATCAAAATGGTCAAATGACTGTTTTTGAGAATTCTATAATCAAAACTGTTAAAATTATATGCACATTGAAATATGAAAACTCCAAGTTTTCCCAAGAGAATATCATCCGATAGTTGTACAGTTCGTTTCATCTCCAGTCCAGAACGTAACACGGGACCATGGTAGCTTTGTGGTCAAGGTACCGGATCGTGGCTAGCGTGTCAAGAGTTCGAGTCCAGCAACACTAAAAACCCGCCGTATAGGGGAGTGATGTACGTTAAATCTGTCGAGAGCTCAAACGTCCTCCCGTTGGTGTGGTGTGGTAGTTAGAGAGGGGGGGGAGTGACAGCTCAGATGACGTCCTCGTCACTTGACCATGGTTCAAAATTACGAGGTCCGTCGACAAAAGCCCTCGAGTAGCTTGAACAGTGCGACGTTTATATTCACTCATTCATTCACCCAGAGCATAATACGTAAGACAAAGTAACGATCTTTACAAATTTATTCTACGTGGTCAGGTTTATTATTAGTTCTAATAGGCTATAAACTTTGCATTGTAAATAAACAAAAATAGTTATTTGAATAGTAATTTTTGTATTTTATTATTAGTGTATTATTCAAACACAAATTCAAAAATTTACCTTTGAAATGTCAATTCAAAGGAAATTGTTCGAAGAAAAAATAATACAAGCGAATTATGCTCTCTGAAACGGATGAAGAAAATTCTTTTAGTGAAGATGGAATATATAATCAATAGTATACTGGAGACTCTGAGCAATTCGAGAGAACATTGTGAATATGCGCAGGGGACGCAAAAGATTTAGATTGTTTTCTAGTTTGAAGAGAAAAAGAGAGATGAGAATATTGAAACTCTCTTCAGTTGATGGAACTGTTTGGCAAAAAGATTGAAGGTTCTAAATCTGGAAGATTACCGCTTCACATTATTTTAAGAGAAACATCAGGGCCAGGGCTAGTTTTCAGCTAAGGCACGCTCGGCACGTGCCTGGGGGGGGGGGGAGATTTAGGGACGCAAAAAACTAAAGGATGAAAAAAAAGAGAGAAAAAAAATTTAATTACTGCGAACGTCCCACCATCTAGCGAGTCACGAGCGAAGCATTTCTGCCCTTAAGAGTAGTGTAATGACTGAAATGCGATCTATGAAAAATGAAAAGCTTAGCAGTTCGATGTTGTAATGCACTCAAAATGATACTGCAATGGAAATTAATTACAATGATGCTATAAAAGAATAAAGATACCAAAATGTAAGAGATAGTTTTGCAATAAGCGATGAAAAAGATGATAATTAACAAGATAAAAACTGTTGATACAATAATGTATACTCTATACTGTAATTGCAAAAGATTTCATTAATTTACGGTGCTAATTTACAAAAGGGTGAGTGGCCTGTGATGTCGTAAATTAAGAAATCAACAAGAGAGGCCAAACCATGCCACTATCCTTTTCTTACAGTTGCCAGTCCTGGACACGTTGAATCCATAGAGGGTGGATAACGGAATGTCTCTCCAAACTGCAAAAGCAAAGAAAGGGGAAATAATAAGAGGGTTGAGGGGGAAAATCCCTCCCGAACCGAAACTAGTTTGGTAAGAACTGAAGGAGGGAGGGCTCTGGAAATAGTGGTGTTGGGGGCGTAACAGTTTGAAGTGCCGGGGAGGTGAAAAACGGCCCTGATCAGGGCCAACGGGAATACGTAGGGCCTGAGAAATTTCAGGCCAGGGAAACGCAATAGTATGAAGAGTCAAGTAAGGAATGCATTTTTGATAAAATTTCAAAACACAGGGATGACGAAAAACTCTCATTTTAATTTGAATAACGATATCTATACATAAATTGCTGAAATGAAAGATAATTTTTGAGTTTTTATTATTCTTCCTCAAAATGTATTCGTCTATAATAAAAATTAATAAAGTTTTTTTTTTTATTTTTACATCACAACTAATTTGTGTTTTATTAGCCTCGATAACTTCTGCATTTTTGATAATCAACTGGAAAAGAACATGCCGTTAATTTGAAAAGAGGTCATCTGACCGTCATCAGTAGCGGGAAAAAAATGTCAATAGATTCAGTGTTAATTTCATGATTTTATGGTCTACTGCAATTTTAATTCTTTCAAATTAAAAACAAGATATCAATCATTGGCATGGCCAAGTAATTTTAGCGCGTTTTTCACATGTTGTATTTTACAATAATGCAACTAATGAACTTTTTACTAACAGAAAGTAGTGTGTGTGTGTACTATACTTTAAAAAAAAATTCTAAAATTTAAAATTTTTTTTTTTAATTTTAAATTATTAAATTTAAATATGATTTGGCTCATCTAGGGCACACATGCGACCCAATGCCGAAAACCCGAGGTCAATCGGTTGCTTATTGGCTGAGAAAAAGGTACGACAAAATATGGAACGAAGACGAAGACGAAATTTGCGTCCTAATAGCGCTTTTTTTACACTACGTGAAAAACGCGCTAAAAACAGGAATTGAAAAGAAAAGACTTTGTTTTTTCATAGTTAACTTCGAAGATTGTTAATTCCAACAATACCGAACTACTTAAACAGTTCAACACAAACACGGAACTCAGAATAAACTTTAGGAACTCTTAATTTTTGCTATCATTTGCTAATGGAATAAGAATAAAAGAATAAATTTATTGACCCACGAAGTAATGAACACTGACTAATAACTGCACGTTTTTCTCCACAATACTTTGTGTGTGGTGTAGTCGAAAATCAACCGCAAAAAGCAATAATAATTCAAACAGTCTGGTGCAATTCACCAACTGGAACAGCTCGTAAACACGTGTCAGCTGAGTGAAAATAATGAATACAAGTCCACGGCCTGAGGCGATAGAGGGTAAGAAACACGTTTATCATTGGTGTAATAACAAGACATTTAAATATTAAGCATCTGATAAGGTTGATTGTTTGTTTGTTAAAACACAAAAGTGTTTTGCATGATTTTTCATATTTACTCTCGACGAAGATAATCTTATTTTTTCAAGAATATGTTTTTTTTAAGGCTCTTTTCAATAAATTGTTATCTAGAAAATTGGGAAACGCATAAAAATCGTTCAGTGGATGGAAATTGAGTGTGATTTCACGCATCAATCATCTTAAACTGATTATAAAAAGAAGTGCCAGTTTAATCTTTTTGGCACGAAATCGGTTAAATATATTAATAGTTAAATATATAAAAGTCAATATGGTCATGTTTTTTTCAAATTATTTTTACGGATAAAATAAAAAAAGATGCTCTGGAAAGGCTTTATATCTTGAAATTTGAAATAGATCCGTATAAGAGATCAATAAACAGATTTTGGTTGTCATTTTAAAATGAGTTTAATTGCAAATATTGCAACAAAAAAAATGTTTTTATTTTTTGCATTTTTTGTTTAATTTATTTTAATTTCAATTTTCTTTTTTCATAAGCACCAATGCCAATGACTCTCAAATTCTCTATGGATTAATGAAAAGTATTTGAGAAGGCACAAGAAAAATGAAAAGAAACATAGTTTAAAAGCTTTCATTTACCTTTTTTATATCCGCGTCTATACTATTATCTCTTATATGGATGATTCTATTTTTAAAAATTTCATGCATTTATAAAAGTAGGCAAACATTTAACCCCAAAATTTCCTATTTGTTACAAATTTATAATTAAACAAAATGAGATATCAAAGATAATAATGCAACGCGATTATGTTTTTTCACTCACACTTTATTTATATGAATACAACAGCTTTCAAAACTGCATACATCGATAAATTATCCTTTTCATTAATAAATGTTTACATTTTACTTCATTAAAAAAGTGGGAATAAATTCTCAAAATTGTAGTTATTTTTTTAACCACAGTTTCACACACACAGTTCCAAAAATTAAATTCCTTATTTAAATTTAGTCCCTACGCAATATTATGTGAGGTAGGCTATATTTAACTGCCTTTTCAATACAAATTTATGCCTTTTTTTCTTATTTTGAATGATTTTTTTATTTTGAATCAATCTCTATCGTATTATATTCTTTCTGGCAATCTCGCATATTCATATAAACAAAAATTCCCTACACAAATATTCTAAAAATGGAAATACAATTGAATTTTTTGAATATTATATGTAACAACATTCTTCGATACAATCGTGTTAAATAAAAAGTTTCAAAAAGACAATTTTTTACATACATTGAAGTATTAATATATCACCATTGTATAGTTGATAGAGTTCGTAATCGCGTAGCATGTGTGTGTGTATTTTTTTCCATTGTATCTCTCTAAATAAGAGTTAAAACTAAAGTACATTAGTAAAAAAGAGAATTATTTAGTTCTATTACCATCTTATGTATCATGGCGAATTACAACACTGCTTATTTTTTAATACAACTTGACATTATTAAAATATAAAGAGACAACACAAAATATATTATGAAAATAAACACTATACCAATCCAGCTAGGGATCTTACAGGTAAATATTCTTGAAAACTCTCTATTTTGTTACGGTTTTTAGAAACTCCGAGAAAATATTTCAGGATTACTTTTATAAAAATGTCATGTTTTGTGAAAACACGTCTTTAACATCCCAGACATAATAAGATAAATCATATATTTGTTTGTAAACATCCTGTTTCATTGAAATTCACAGATATTTACCACTAAAAGACTATTCATGCGAGCTTATAGAAGAGAATATAATTTTGGTTGACTGCGTCATAAAATATAAATTTAAACAACAACATACACACAATAGCCATTACCAACCCGTTTCGTTGGATGTTCCTTTGATAATTTATGACTATATATATAGGAATGTTTTCATAAAATGATGGGTAACTTTAAAATTGATAGTACACATCAAGACGAGTAATAGTAAAATAGGAGGCAAATTATCCCAAACGTCTTGAAGGAGAAAGGCCATCAAAGTTTGAATTCCTAATTTCAAATGATGATAAAACAGGAAAATGGATCGATTCATTTGCGGTTTTCACTAAAATCATTCTTTAAATTAGTATTTTCATTAAAAAGTTTTAGACAAAGTTAAAAATGCCGTTAGGGCGCTCTAGACTTTGGAGTACTTGAACAACTACCTTTACCAGTATTTTTATTTTGTTAAATGTTTAACTTAGATTTTAGCAGTTTGAGTACAAAATTAGAGCCATCAGGAGCGGTTAAGTGGCGCAAATGTAACCGCGTTCAGGAGAAAAATTGAAATGCTCGTATATTGATCAAATAAAAACGGTAAAGCAAACTTTAGAGGCGATAGTACAACATAAAACAATCAACTATGATTAGAAAATACATGAGGATTTGAATTCAAACAAACGTGCTAGAGCATCTTAAATTTTATCCATGCAAGCGTTTTAGCTGCAAGATTCTGGAAGAAGAACATAGAGAAATTGTGATATGGGAAGAAGAGCATATGCAAATTTATTAAGATAAAGCCATTGACCGAGTGTGCAGTGTAAATCCTGGAACAAACGTAACGAAAGATGTTGCCCTTCACTAATCAGAAAAGGCTGATAGCCACTTCATCTACGGAACTGCAAATGGGAATAGTGCAGAGGCGCGACGATTATACGGAAAAGTTTCCCAACAGGCGGTTGCCCAATGATGAAACATTGTGCTTGCACAGACAGTTGTGAAGTTAGGATCTTTTGGTGCACGTTCCGATGCAGGCTGTGCGAAGTCTAACAGAACAGTAGCCGTGGAAGAAAAATTCTGGATATGTTGACTGATCATCCAAATGCAAGCACGCGAGCAGTGGCTAGTCAGGTGTTATCACCCTCCACGACATGGCGAGTAAAGGATGAAAGTATGCATCTTTTCATGTCAACGAGTCAAGGTCTTGACTAGAAAGGATTTTCCTCGTCAGTTTTGCTCGCTGTTATCTGCAGAAGCACACCTAAATCGATTTTGAATTGCAACTGTGCTTTTACAGATGAATGTACATTTACGTGACATTTAACACCTAATTATGGGCAGATGTAAAATCCATGCGTCTTCATGCATATCAGCGACGATTTTCCATAAATGTTTGGGCAGGAATAATTGGTGATGCATCTGGACCTTATCTTTTGCCAGAACGCCTGGATGAAAAATATCTTACCTTTCTGTAGGTGCTGCCGGAAATGATAACAGATGTTCCCCTCGTATCCGGCGAGTAATGTGGTTTCCAGCAGGATGACACCAGCTCATTTTGCGCCAGAGGTTTTGAAATTATCTAAACGCAACCTTTCCAAATCAATGGATTGGGCAGTGGTCCTGTCCTTGGCCTGATCTTGATCTTTCATGCCTCAGATTTTTGTGGGGACACTTGGAAGAGTCTATGTATGAGACTCTATCAGAATGCAGAAGAACTCGTCATAGACTTTCGTATGCAGGAGAGGTGCGCGTCTCCTGGCGTGTTCAGAGGGTTTCGTGAATCCCTTCTTGCCATTGTACCGCATGCATCGCCTCTAATGGTCAGTGTTTCGAACAGATGTGTAATCATTTCTAATTAAACTTTTTATAGCATAAATGTTCTTTGTTTCCTTTTGTCTCTTAAAACGAAGTGTTTCAGCGCCCTCTATCACCTTCAGGTTAAAATTGCAGTATGATTTCTTTGATGAATGTTGCTTGTTTTTGGTGTTGTACTATCGCCTCTTAAAGTTTGCTTTATCGTTTTATTTTGATCATTACATACGAGCATTTTCAATTTTCCTCCTAAACGCGGTTACATTTGCTGCTTAACCGCTTCCGATGGTTTCAATTTTGCTCAAAATTCAAGTTAAAATCTAAGCTTTTGTTAACAAAATAAAAATGGTAAAAGGTAATTGTTCGAGTACTCCCAGTCTAGAGCGCCCTCTAACGGCATTTTTAACTTTGTCTTTAAAACTTTTAATGAAATACTAATTTTAAAAGGGCCAGTTTAGTGAAACCGCAAATAAGATCAGTGCATTTTCCGTTTTTATCATCATTTGAAATTTAGGACCTAAGCTTTGGTAGCTTATTTCTCCTTCGGAAGACGTTTGGGACACTTGGTTTCCTGTTACTGGCCTCGTCTTGATGTGTACTGCTTATCACGCCAAAGTTACTCCATCATTTATGAAACACCCTGTATATATGATTACTTAAATGCATCTTAGCTCTAAACTTTCGTTTGTAAACAAAACTTTTTATAACAATGTCTCTTGATTTAAAAACAAATTTTTGTGAGTTACAGAATATATTGTGTGCCAGATATATTCTGAAGGACTTGAATAGAATATATTCCTTATATGCCACTATAACTCTCCCCAACTTTGAGTCGTTCCTCCCTAAGCCTCAATCTTAGCGAATTTCTACACAACAAACGAAATAGGGTTGCCAATTTTAAAGTCTGAGTGCAGAGTTCAAGAGAGTAAAATCTAGTAAGCCTCATGCTTCCCCTATTGAGGAACAGTTTTCTGAAACTCGTTCAAAGTAGATCTCTACTGAACAAAAGAAACATGATTGCTGAATTTCAGGTTCAAAAAGGCAATCTAATAGTTCGAAAACGGGAATTTTAATATAATGTATCTCCCAATCCCCTTTGAAATTCAATTTCCGCAAAATCCGTTCTTAAATGTTGACAAATCAAATCATGCCGCTAAATTCAGCAATCGTTTTCAACCATGAACAGGGACGGTTTTCCATTATTGACTGAAAATCACGGTAATTGGCGATTTCATAAGTACATACATAAATTCTTCCTGAAGCAAGGGGATTTTAGAAAACAATTCACTAAAAATAAATTTGAAAAGGTTTTGCAAAGTATGCTTAGAAGCGTCATTTAGAAGCTCCCTACAAAATTTTGAAACGATTTGGATTTGTATAAGTTACAAATATACAAACATTCAAATGTTGAAATAAAATATACATGCAGTTTTTCTCTATGCAAATTTTCAACCATTTTAAGAAGCTATGTTAATTTTTAAAAATTACTTCAATGGCCTAAATTCATGTGACGTCATAATCATGATAGTTTTAAACCACGTGTTTTAGCCAATCAAGTTCAAAACACATGTGACGTCATAGTCGATAAATGCAATATCTTACAACATCAAGTTCATCTTAATCCTCAAATATACAAACATTTATTTTATCTTTTAAAATCTATCATAAAATCGAATTTATTCAAATCCCTTATAAAATTTTTAACTCTAGACGTCTTTATAAATATTTAATTTTGAATAAATAATAGAATGAAATTTTAAAACATTTAGATCTTATCTCTTTGGTCAATGTAGAACGCGTGTTTATATTATCATGTGACAAATCGCCAGATTGTCCATTGACAAAAACATTAAAAGACAAAATTAGGTTCATTATTGGGTATGGTGTGGTGCAACATAAGTGAGACTGCTTAGAAATTTATTGGCACAGCTAACACAATAGCACCCATGGTTTTAATTGTTATTAGGACTTAAATAATTTTAAAAAAATCTTTTTACCTTGGTAATAGTCTAATTAATTTACTTAAAATTTGATTTCATACCAAAAAATATCTTTCACTTTGTAGATGTTCATAAGACATTTTCTACAAGCTATGCCTGATTAAAATTTGATCTTTGTTAAAAATAAATATTTTTTTAATGCGCAAAATCGATTCGCCTTTTTAATAAACTAGACATATTACAAAAAAATCAGTGATTACAAATTCAATACATCAATCGACAACCTTACAAGCTGCAGTTGGTTAAGAAAAGAAGAAAATCGGAATATTTGTTTAAATTATCCTATTGTCCTTTTCGTCTTTCAAAAATTCATGTCACAAATGACATTACTACTTTAACCCTTTGGTTTTTTTAAAACAAAAATCAGCTTTTTCCTCTTTCTCAGCGAGCCTTTCAAAACTATTGAGAATAAGTGTCGGTTTTGTTTGAAGTTCTTAACAGTCGAAACAATCATTGTTCCACTGAGCATTCTGTGTTACTGCTTACGTTTGTATTTCTGCGACAAACCTTTGCGCTTTTGACGACAGTTGAGATTTATATGTCTCTTTATTTGAAGTCACTTATTTTTGAGCTTTTGAGTAAATTGTCAACTTTTTTTTCTCCGGATTGAAGACTGTTAGAACGAATTTATTAAAAAATACGAATGTACACACACATGAAAGAAAAATGTAAACATATTTTGTCTCAAATTACACACACAAATCAGTATAATTTCATCCCAAAATACCATAAGTAGTTTAAAAATCAATAGTTAAATCATCACTTAAGCTCTTGCAGTTGCAATATTATTGATTTTTAAAGTTGTGTTGATTCAGGACCGAAGCAGAAATGTGTGACTACTGAATTAATTAAATTATTTATAAATTAATTTAAAAACTGATTGACAATCTGATGGCAGCAGAATTTTGTAGAGATTAAGACATAGTAATAGAATAATTTTTATTTCATTATAGTCAGTGGTACGTAATTCCCATTAGTCAATTCATAAAATATTTTTTTTTATTTCTAATTGTTACGGAGTTGGTGTTTTACCATTGCAGACCCGAATCCATTCCTGAAACTGGTATCTCTTTTTAGTGCGGCACCATATAGTTGAATATCAATCACGCAGAGTATTTTAGTAGTTCCTCCCTAGAGGCGGCATATTTTATAGTGGATAAATGCACGTTTTAATGTAAAATCAAGTGTTTCTTACATTCATTGTTCATTTTTCTCACATGCATGGTTGTCTGTGGCAGTCTTGTAGTCATTGTCACGAGTTCGTGGCGGAGTGTCATGAGTTTGAGCCATAGTACACCAAAAGATCTGTCGTGTAGAGTGGCTGACGTTTGTTAAACATGAAACACATAAAAGGGAACATCACCAGAATGTTCCCCGGACTACTCCCAGACAATTGGACTTTTATGGCTCTATCTCAGTTTCTAAATTCACCTGGTATGAATCCAATTCAACATTTGTGGTTCGCTAGAAAAAGTAATTCGGGCTGCCATACTACCCAGAGGCTGGCTAATGTAGTTAGTGGTCCTGGCGGTAAAGGTTTGGGGCCCATGGCTTAAAAGAGTCGAAAACTAAAATAGTGAAAGAGTCCTTTTGCTTTAAATCCTCAAAATAAAATGTATTGCTATAATAAAACTCATCATTAAAAATCTTAAATGTATTAAAATTTAAAACCTTATTTAAAAACACAGTTTGCTATACAAATTGATTTCTCTTTGGCAAAATTCATCGTTATTTTACCATATTTACTTTGTCCAAACATTTTATTCTGTATATAATATGGCCATGTTATTCAATTTGTCTTTTCTCCCATAGTAGCTTCTTAAATTATTTTAACGTTTTGTAAAGATCATTCACCTGATGCATTCGATATCGGTATTGTTAAAATATTTTCAAAATTTTCCATCAGGTTCTTTTGCATCTCGATAAATTTCTAGCGGGGGTTTCGTTGCATCTTTGTTTTCTTTTCATTTCTTGTTCCAAGGGGGCGTGGTTGGTTTGTCTTCTGCACTCATCAAACTTGGGGCTCTTGGCAGCCGCCAGGTTCGATACCCGCTTAATCCTCCACTGATGCTACCACCTCCCAATGTACGAGAACTGCAGGACCATTTGGTCCACAGTGCTTGGCACAGATGCACACGCCTCCCAATCAAGCACGTTGTCAGTCTTCGCTGGATCTTGGCAGTTTGAGGATGAATGGTGACTCCACACAACTGGCGTAGCTAGCACTTTTTCGTTTTCGGATGTTGAGGCCCCTCTAACTTGAGGGCCCCGTATAATTGATACTGCTGATACGGCGATACGCTCCTGCTCCACACACGAAAGCACGCGTTCATACATACATACTTTTTACCATCATAATTGAAATGGGTTGTGAGAAAAACACAAGCACTTGAAATTCTCTATTCAAGAGGTACTTGAAATGTATTGTGGCAATTCTACAATTCACACAACACCAAGTAATGAACATTTAACTCAGCTTGTATCTCATTTTACTAAACTAGTACATGGGGAGAATTATATATTATCGTAAGTTCACCCTTAAAGCAGAGAATTGGCCTACACACTGGCTGGTCTGCAGCTGGAAGTTAAAGTGGCGCACTTGATTTTAATATTTTGGGTACGAAGATAACTTGTTTCAATTACCATCGAATAACGTTAAATTTGGAGGTGTACCAACAAGCAAGTTATCATGTTTACGTGATTTATTTATGTTATTGTTATTTTGTTGTGTTTACGCGATTTTCAAATTTGTTGCAGATTTCGATCATACGTTTATAAACAAACGCTTTCTATTATGAACATAAAAATTAACTATTTTTGAAACAACCTAATTTTGTTAGTATCTTTGAAAACTAATCTATATATAAAGGAGAAAAGCGACTCACTCACTGACTATTGAATGACTAATCACGAAATCTCTGAGACTATTCAACCTACAGACTTAAATTTGATAGACTATGTTTCTTTGATAGAATAGACATCAGCTAAGAGTTTTCAGAAATTCGAAACGCAAGAGGCGTGCAGGGGGTTAAGGGCTTTAATAATTGTTTACGTGTTTAAACTACTTGATGTACAATCTTGAGAATTAGATGAAACAGTTCCTTTCAGAGTGAGATCCGCTACAAAATGAGTTTGCTGAAAATCGACCCCAAGTGGCGTTGCAGGGCTTAGGGGCGTTATAGATGGTATTTCCATTTTTAAACTATTTGACGCACTGTCTTTGATTTGATATATAGATTCCTTTCGTAGAATAATGATCAGTAGTTCGAAACAGGTTTTGTGAAAACAGACTTCTAAGTGGCATTGCGGGATTAAAGGCGTAATGGAATAAATATATCCGTTTTAAACTACTTCACCTATAGCGAAAACTGGTAGGTAAGTTTCTTCTAGGTAAATTTCACTTCTAAAATGGGTTTTGGGAAAATTGACCCCAAAGGGGTGTTGCCCGGGGCAGGGGGTTTAAGGGGCGTTATAAATTCCTATTTTAAGTTATTAGACGTACAGTCTTGAAACTTAGTAGCAAGGTTCCTCTCATGGGGTAGAGATACCCTTTAAAATAGGTTTCAAGTGAAAGTGCTCCCAGTGGCGTTGAGGGACTTAAGGGCGTTATAGATAATTATTTCCATTTTAAACTATTAGACGCACAGTCTTTATATTTGATAAAGTTTCTTTCATAGAGTAGATATCAACTATAAGAAGGTTTGTGAAAACAGACCTCTAAGTGGCATTGCAGGGGATAAGTGGACGTAGAGATAAATATTTTCGTTTTAAACTGGCTGACCTACCTGTAGAAAATTATTAGGAATGTTTCTTTCATGGAGTAAATATCCGCTACAAACGGGTTTGGAAAATTGACCCCAGGGGTGTGCAGGGAGTTAAGAGATAAATCATTCTTTTAAACTGTAGACTCTGATCTTGAAATTTGGTTAGCAGATTCCTCTCACAGGATAGAAATACACTTGCAAAATGTGTTTTGTGGTGGTGTTGCCGAAGTTCAAGGGGCGTGCTGATTTTTGCATTTTAATTTATTGGACGCACAAATTTGCTAAGCAGATTCACATGAGTGCAGATTCTACAAATGGGTTTGTGAAAACAGACACCGAAGTGGCGTTGCGGGGAGGCTCAAGTGGCGTTATAGATCAGGTATCCCCATTTTTAAACTGTGGGCATACAGTCTTGAAATTTGATAAGCAGATTCCTTTCATGAAACCGCTACAAAATGGGTTTCGCGAATATCAACTACCAGTTTAATTTCAGGAGGTGTGTAATCGATAAATATTTCCTTTTAACTATTTGATCATCCTGCTTGAATTAGTGACATGTTCCTTTCATGAAATAAATTTCCTCTAACAAAAGTAAAATGTGAAATTGACCCCAAAGATGTTTGCGAGGGGTCAGAGGAACCTGAAAAATTCCTGTTTTAATTGTTAGACCCATATACTTAAACTTATTAAGCATGTTTCTTTTGTTAGTCAGGATCACTTAAGAATAGAACAAGCAAATCAAGTTCTGGGGGTTCAGGGGTTACTGGGACGTATTGACAATAAAATTACTTTTCAGCTACGAGGACTATAATAATGAAATTTGGTTTGCATTTTCTTTTGTTGAATTGAAATCCGCTAAGAGCAGTAATTTTGAAAACAGCTCTCAACAGGATTACGAGGATATTTATAGTAAAACTTTGCTTTTCTGTTAGATTTAGACTTGGGAATTTGGCTTGCGTGTTCAATTTACGGAGTGAGATCCACCGAAAATTGGTTTTGCAGGAATCCTTGGTTTTAGTTACGAAGAGCAGCATCATTCTATACTTCTATTTAGAGATTTTAGAAAATACAAATTAGATGAGTTCACCTTTTTATCAACAAGGTGACAGTTACAGGTATAAGTATATTTTCAATTCAATCAATTCTTAATGCTAGGACTTAGATATCAATAATTTGCTACAATAGTAAAATTTATAAAACATCATAGAAATACCCAGCAAGCCAGGCAGGTAACAACTAATCCTAATATATATGACTTGGTAAGCAAAAAAATTAAGCCTACAACTTCAAAAACCACATTAAGCAAGTACAGACTTTTAAATAGTTATTAATGGGTTATGAGTTCTATTTTTAATAGTTATTTAGAGTTAAATGTTTAATGTTACTTATTTTAATTTTATGCCTACGCAAACTCATTAAACCACTAAAACCTAAGTTTGTACTTTAGTCTTATTTATTATCCTATTTTTAAATTTCCATCTAATTAGACTTGCGTAAAAAACGTGTTGTCTGCGTAAAAATTACATAAATAGTCAATAAGTAAGATTTTTTACCTTTTTATATTCTCATTTAATGTTAGGATTTACGCTTTTATAGTGGCCGCGGTGGCCAGTGGTCTAGGCATCGGATCGCCTTCTGGTTGTCATGGGTTCGATCCTAGTGCCACTAAAAGATCCACGCCGTGTAGGGGCGCGATGCACGTTAAATCTGTCGAGCTCAAACGTCCTCCGTTGGTGTGGTGTGGTAGTTAGGAGAGGGGTGCCAGCTCAGGTGTCGTCCGCGTCCTTGACCATGGTTCAAAATTATGGACCGTCCCCAAAAGCCCTCGTGTAGCCGCAGTGGGACGTTAATATTCATTCTCCTCCCCTTTTATAGACTTTAAAAGAACTCGTGGAAAAACTGAAACATGTGACATCCAAGACTAGATCACTAAATTGTTCCCCATAAAAATATTTACTTGAGCATGTATTTCGATCAAGAATATTAGTTCAGTTTCTTTTCTTTGTTTTTTTTTTCTTGCAAATACATAGCCATTACTAAAAGGTTATATTTTCAAAAAATATATAGTGGGAACCCATGTGCAAAATTAATTAGATTATTCAATTTCTATATTATTTGCGCCTGCATCATTTATTTCTTTCAAACTAGTATTTTGCAATATTTTTATATGCATATATAATTAGATGTTTATTGTTTCCGTAAAGGGAAAACAAAGTATTAAAAAGGTCTGTATAAATAGCAGAGGCACTCAGTCTTAGGACTATTGAAAAACCTCTAAATCACTTAGCCATGTGTTGGGAGTCAGAAAGAGGTGTTCCAAATTTTGAGGGCTTACACTGTCAATTTGATACATAAAGGGGAGGGACTCGTCAGTTTGAGACCGCTCTGATCTAGTCTACCGTAAAATCTGGCGTATAACGCTCACCTATACTTTCAAGCTGCAATTTTTAATTTTTGTGCACATTCGCCGTATAATGCGCACCCTCTCTTTTATGAAGAAACCTGACATGCGCGTGCAATGCTCTTATATTTCGAAGTCTTTTTCGAAATTATGATTCAAGCTTTAGAAAAGGTTGGGCATTCTAATCTTGTTGCTTTAAGTTCATAAAGAATGTCATTTCTTTCAAATAAACAGTATCTTGATACATATAGAAGTTTAACACTTTTATGTGCTCATCCATCTTTTTTGTTATTAAGGCTCTCATTTTTATACCTGGCGTAAAAGGCGCACCTTTAAATTTCGATCTTATTTTTTGTGTTAAAAGTGCACGTTATACGCCGGATTTAATGGTATCTATTTTTACTAGAACAGATTTCAGATGGGCATTAGAAATAAAATTACGCGAGATACAAAGTTCTACGTGTGAAGTGCAGGCATGTATAAATTTGCAGGTAACTTTCACCCGTGCCAGACACAAGGGGACAAGCGTAAAGGGGATAATATGCAAGACTCCTCATTGTTTTACACGATTGGTCATCATTAGAATTTAAAAATCAAAGGGCAGGATGCTTTTAACCATGACCACTCAATTAGTACTTCAGATTGTCTTACAACCATTATCTCAATGATAACTTCAGATAACGTAAATACTAAACAACCTCAATTTATCATTTACCTTTCAATGAGTAAAAACTTTGAAATATTAGCATTATATGTAGAAAAGTGTCTAATAATGAATTGAAATCAAATGAAGCGTTTGCGACTTGAACAAACACTGAAACGATTATAGAACAATAAATGTTCGAGTCGAATCAGAAGCATTTTCATTCCGAACCACGCTTACCCCAGCAAAGCGTGCTTTGACTACCAATTCGGTTGTTCTCTCAAGCGCGTATTTGAAATTTATTTATGGAGATTAGAAAAATGAAAAATTGTAACACTGAACATGACCTATAAAGAAGATGTTTATATGTTTATAAAATTGCTTAATACCCTATAATGTCTGATGGCTTCATGTTCATAAATAACAGAGTAAACACATATGGCTCCATATTATAAGTAAATAATGGTGGGTATACATCATTGCATAGTTTGGCTCAGATAGAAAGAAAACAACAGAACGTTTAAGCTAATACAGCAGGTTCCACAACAGAAAACTGGTAGTAAACAGTTTTCATAGTTTTTAGAACTATCAATAGCTGTCATAGGTACTATAAGCATTAAATCACTGTTTTAAGGTTCAAGAACTTAGAAAAACATTCTATGCCAGTGTTTCTGAACTTGGCGTCTACGCCCGAAAAGGGGTGATTTGATTCTTAAGGGGGCAATTCAAAACACAGTGGCGTAACGGAGAAAATTAGGGCCTCCCTGCAAAGTCAGGTTTAAGCTCAAAGACGGATCTTACAAAAGACTACTTACTTGGCATCAGTCAGCCTTTTGATCACCCCCCTAGAATCCCGGCCAGCGCGATGCGGGGGTGTACATTACGCCACTGAATGAATGTGGATTTAGTGCTATAAATGATCTGCTGCTCAAAAGAAGAAATAGGCCAGATACAACAAACCGAGGAGACTTGAGACTAATTTTAGAACCCGACATAAAATCTCTTCGCAACAAACATCAAAGGCAAGGATCTCAGTAAATTTTTTTATTTTGATTTCAGTTTTCCATTGTAAGTGTTGAAAATTTTCTTTCTGTAATAAATCACATTTATCATTTTGTTCGCTATTAACGGCCTCAGTTGAGTTTTTTTGTTGTTACAAATCTGTTATTAGTGGCTAATTTTTTTTGTGGGGGGAGGAGGGATTACGTTAACATAATAATGCACGCTGTATGTCAGGATCATGAGTAAGAAAATGTAGTTCATCTACTTGAAGTAAGTTACAAGCCCTCGCAAACTCAATCAGCTGTTAATAACTTCACCTTCGACATCGTTATTAGTCTTCTTTATTATCATATAAACTGTTATCAATTCGTTTGAATGGTCAAAGGGCATGAATACCCAAATTTTTTTGAGATTCGTGCTTAAACAAAAAAGTCATGCAAAAGAAAAAAAAAATCCTAAAATTCGTGCGTTGTGCTATTTCAAAATCGCGTAAAGAGTTGGATGCATATATCTTCCATCACCGCTATCTTCTGCTAAGTGGACAGTACAATAATGGTTATTTTTAAAGGAAAACCAATATCGAAATCTAATTTTCTGAAAGGTGTTTTCATTCATTGGCCCGAGAAGGATGAATGGACGAAAACGGTGTAAAATTGTGGATGAGTAATGTTTGGCAGAACTGTCCAGATATTCTAAATCAGTGGTCCTCAACCCCCGTTTCGGGGATCGAATGGTACCAGGCCGCCCAAAGAACATTAAATTATTTCCTTTTTATTTACTGTGATGTATTTCGGGTTTGTTAGATTTTCCATGGATGAGAGGTTAACCTGGAGCTGAGAGACGCCACCTAATGCCGCAGCAATATAACACAAACATAAAATATTATGATCAGGGACGTCTTAAGGCATAGGCCAAATGGGCCCGGGACCAAGGTCTCACACTCAGAGGGGGCTTCGTTCTGACCCATCCTTAATGAGAAAGGATCTGAATAATTTTAATGTTCGTTTATTATTCCGGTACATCTTCCAAAACACGGAATTTCCAACTACAGTCGACTTTCGATAATTTGAAGTTGGAGGGGCCATTGAAAAACTTCGAATTATCGAGAGTTCAAATTATCAAAAGGGTTTTTTTTAAAAAAACCCACCAAAATACACGAAGAGAAATTTTTTTCTTACACATTTGAATTGGAAACTATATTTTAAAACAGCAATTGCTCATACATATAAAATTATCTTAAAGTATTTTTAAAAAGTACATATTACACAGTATAAAATTTAAAGTACTGTAATAAAAGAACACAGGAAATAAAATCATTTCGCAGCCCAGTTTCCTCAGACACTGCCTCCAACACCATTGGTTCTTCAAGACAATGTCCAATCTGTCCCATGCCCTATTTGGTGCCACATACTATAAATCACACAAAAAATCCGTAAATCGTCATGTCAGTCCGATGCAAAGTACACAGTCCTACATATCTCTGCTTCACAATAGCGGACCATCCTTTCTGAACACATGTATAGCAAGGTCACGTGTTAAACAAAAGATATGAACGGCTGACAACAGGTGCGATCGGTCTGTTGTCCACTTGAAGAAGGGAAGCAATAACAGTGTCTTTTTTGCTTGAGGAACAGGGGAACACAAAGATGGGATGGTAGACAGATGGTGATCAAAGGGGTTATATTACAGGGAAGACACGCAGAGACAATACAACACAAAACATATAAGCTCCAACCTGTTTGCTACAGGACTGTACATGATAGTGAGTATTCGAATTGTTGAGAGTTTTATAAGATAACTTCGAATTATCGCGTGATGTAGTCTGTCCAGCCACATATTTCACTTTCGAAATATTGAGTGTACCAAAAACGTATTATTTTAGTTCGAAATATCAAGAGTTTTTCTGAGCATATATTTTGAATTAATGAGAGGTTTGTGTATTATCGAAGGTTTGAAATAGCGAGAGTCGACTGTATATGTCAACTGGTAACAGGAGCATAAACGTCATGTGGTGACCGTTTTCCATGCCTAGGTCTAACACGATAAGCGATCAGTCAAATCATTTAGTCGAAATTCTGCCGTTGGTCGAGCTGGTTTGTACCGAACTATGTGAAATTATGAGAATTTTGTTTCAAATTACCGTTTGTACAAGTATTTTACAATCCATGATGTATACAATGCATGTTTTTACAACCATGTTGTATAAACTAGAGGCTCACAACGTACATTTTTGGTGGACCGGCCACTATTTCGGCACACAATAATATATAATAAAATAAAAGGATGCAAATTAAAAATAAATCAGGTAGAATTCGCTAAACTTTCTTTAATTATACTATTTTTTTGTTATTATTAAATAAAATGCGTACTTTGATTTCGAATATATTTATTAATTATTTTTTAAAGTTAAAAACATGCGACACTCAACTTAATATAAAACAAAACTTGCGGGCCGTAGTATCATATGAGTTTGACATGCCTGCTGTATACTGTCTACTTTAAAGGTCATAGATAGAGCCTAATTTTAAATAGCGGCCCAGGGCCTCAAAAAGTCTTAAGACGTCACTGATCGAGATATATAAAATATAAACGATCAACATCCCTTTATTCCTCTGAATCGGGCCACGGTAAAATTATTAGGCGATGACCGGTCAGCGGCGGTAAAAAAGTTGGGGATCACCGTTCTAAGGAATCCAGTCTTAGTTTGGAACATGTTCAGATCCTATTTGAAGGATAATACGAAGAAATTGTACAACGCAAACATGGGAATTATTCCAAGCGAATGAATGCCATTAATTCAGCCTTTAAAAGTGTACATCAATAAGCCATTCGAAGCAAATTTAAAACGACAGTTTAAACCAAATTTAAAATGAAAGCAAACCAAAAACCATCTACAAATAATCAGACTAAAATAAATCAAGTTAATAAGATCTAATTTTGCATATAACAATCGATGCCGAATGTAAATTTTCCATGTAATTTCAATCATAGGAAACAAGTGTCATAAACAATTACAATCAAACATGATATCTTCCTTAAAAATCTAATGTACGACATGCGGCTTTGAATATAAAACACTCATATTTTATTTAAAAAATAAGGCCGAAATGAATAATTCACTTTTCGGTAAAATGTAACAATACGTAATGATGGATTGAGTTAATTCAATTTTCACATAAGAAGTTGAATAAGAATAAACTTGTGTGAGAATCAGTGAAAGCCTCAATCCATCATTCCAATAACATATTTTCATTCAGAAATCTGAGTTGCGTATTTATAAACGCTTTGGCGAACGAAATGGAATTCCTTCATTTTTGAATTGCAGGTGGAATTTTAGTTAAAACAATATTCTTTTTAAGCAGAATCAAAAAATTTTCTGTACATATTATGTACACACACACGTATACATGCATGTGTACATAATACGGAGTAAAAATGAGGACAGATATGGACTACACAGTGTTTTTCAAACTTTCACTATTTGCGATCCAATATTCAATCATAATTTTCATCGCCCCCCTACGTACAATAACAATGTATTGAATTCAATAATACTTTACATTGACGCTAAAGCTACAATACGAATTTAACCTCTTATGTGTCCCTTACGTATATAAACGTCTCGCTCAACCAAAGCGACAATTGCCCGGGCGTATATATGCGTCTTTCGGAAATACAATTTTTTCTGTGCACTGCTATCCATAAAATTATTCCGAAGACTTTGGAATGCAATAAAAGGACCTCGACAGCGTTCATAGGATTTGTTTATTTATTCCTTTTCTCCCCCCCCTAATATATTACAAATGCGCGCCCTCGTAGGAAATGGCAGCATTGGGGAGTGAATCACATAACTTTTGATCGGCAGTTAATGGATTAATTGTAACAATTGTACAAATTATCCACATAAATATAAATTTTTGGTTATAATTTTTATATGACTAGCCCATGGGGTCACTGGTAATTATCAAACTTGATCTTAATTTAGTGTTCTTAAATTAATTGTAAAACATATTGTTAAGTACTGATGCATTTATAAGTATATTATATCAATGTAAATGTGTAATTTATTCTTTATTATGTCAGAATGTATTTTATCTGCTTAGCTTCCATAAATCAATAATTTTCTGAAATAATCTTTTGTTTTGGACTTTTCAATATGCTCGCGCTCCCTCGTAGAGTTATCACGCCCCCCTAGGAGGGCGGGCGCGTCCCACAATTTGAGAAACACAGGACTACACATAAAGCATTTTTAACCTTGAAGTTTAGACCTAAGCCTGAACAGACTAAATGAAGCGAATGAAATTTAGATTTGCTGCTATTTCATTTCTAGGAGTGATATAAATAACTAATTTTATAATTTTTCTTAACTTGTTAGTTTCATTAAATTAAGATTTGCTGATAATAAAGCTGTATAAAAATACTAGCCATTTATCAATACCTTTCGCTTAGTACAGAGTTTCCCAAACTTTTGACATATGTGTACCCTTTCTGTAATTTTCGTAACGCTGAGTACCCCTCGTCAAAAAAAAAAATGAATGTTTTTTATGACAATTAAAAAATATATCTATTTTTTCTTTTTTGTGATCTGCAAAAAATAAGAAAAAAGAAATAAAATTATTCATACTAAAAAAAGGTTATATTATAAATAACATTTATTTGGAGTAATAAGAAGAATGGAATTATATTTGTGCTGAGGTGACAGATCGTCCTAATTTGCGGTTCCACGTCCAAAAGTCTGCTCCTTTTTTTTAACACGCTTTTATAAGTTTCACTTGCATGTAACGGAATTTTGGAACTCGATTTTCACCCACTTAAAAAGGTCAGATTAATTCGAAATTTTGCACACTTGTCAAGGACCGATTACAATACAATAATTTCATAATTTTGTTCCATTGTCCTCATCAGGATCGTCAGGAATCACGATAATCAGATTTGGCAACTTATTGCATGTTACAATTTTCAGATTTGGCAACTAATTCCATATACCATTTTCAGATTAGGCGACTAATTCCAAATGCCATTTCCACATTTGGTGACTAAAAGAAAAAGGCGTAACCCTACAGCGATTGTTTTTAATTTAAAGCTATTTATATGTAAGTATAAAATACACGTGTGTATTATAAAAATAAAACAAAAAAGTGCTCTGTATGTGAGAAAGTGGAGGGTGGGTGTGTGTTATCAATTTCTTACAATAATATAAACATTTTTCTGAAAATGAAAATAAAAAAAAAGGCTCTTTTGAAAAAATAATTTATGTTCTAACTGCCAAATATTTTAATTTTTATAAAGCAATGCTTTTGGAAGTGATGATACGAATTAACATTATAGCAATACGTTTAAAAGATGATAATACGATTGACACCTAATGGTACCATGTTTTTATTAACTGACTTTCTTTAGTGTCTGTGCGAGTGGAATTTTGTAATTGATTTTAAACTGTGTGACTTTCCGATGAGCTAGAGATTTGAAATTCGGACCTATCTCAGAAGTGGATGACAATGCATAAAAATGTGAAATAATAAGAAAAAAAAAAAAGAAGAATTTTATATTTTTTAGTCCTTTATAAAAACATGGTACATTAAAATTTTTTTTAACTCTAACTTTTTCTTCTTACCACACATTTTATTTGTTTGACCTGTTCTATAGAGACATAATCTAATATAACGATACGGGTCTCATCCGAGGACCTGTAAACGGAGAGAATAAATACCCTTCAGACCCATCAATCAATATCCATTGAAGAGCAAGACTAATTCTAGCAGCCACGTAATTCCAGCTTCAAATATCAAACTCAAGGATAAATTCAATAATGAATAAATGATAATTTAAAAAACTGAAAAACACGCTTTTATTGTAGATCGAACTAAAAAATGAAAAATAAATTATAGTTTAAAAAAAAAACTAAAAAAAACGCTTTCATAATGAATCGAACTAAAAAGTAAAAAAATAATTCTTAATATAAGAATAAAATGATGAACGAGAAAATTAATGTCATTGTGGTAAAAGCGTGGGGTGCAATTTCGGAATTAAAAGAAGTTAGAAACTATAACAATTGATATATTTATACAGTACCCACGCGCGCGCTTTTACTCCAATACATTAATTTTCTCGTTCATCATTTTATTCTTATATTAAGAATTATTTTTTTTACTTTTTAGTTCGATTCAATATAAAGCGTGTTTTTTAGTTTTTTTTAAAACTATAATTCGACTTAATGTCTACAAATGATGAAAAAGCAACTTTACACAAATATGAAGTTGGAAAAGATAAGATGTATTGTAGAACTTTTTCTGTTAAAATTGGATACGTATGTTGCATTTGTTACCAGAATAATGTTAAAGTACGCTCCTTATATTTATTTTTCAAGAATCCGTCTGAAGCTAATTCCAACAAGTACTTTTGAGCAATTTCTCACGAGAACGTAGAATTAGGTGCAGCGAAGCACGGTGAAGTGCATATCCCCACCAATCTCCGGTGCAACACGTGCCTACCCCCAAACTCTTCCCGTACCCCTGGGGCTGCGCATACCACACTTTGGGAAACACTGGCTTAGTTTTCTTATGAGGCTTTGCGACTATATATTGTTTTTCAGCTATTCAGATTTCGAAAACAGAAGTATATTTACGCCCTTGTAAACTCCTTTAAAAGTCAATTTCCACAAAAACTGTCTTTTATGGATCTCTACTTATTAAAAGAAACCTGTCTGCCAAATTTCAAGTCTTATGATTAATAGTTAAAAAAAGATATATTTTTTTATCATTGCGTCCCCGCACCGTCTCCCCCTCACATATTTTTTAAAAATATTTATAAATCCCGTGTACCACGCAATGTATAACACGGGGTCATACAACACAGACAAAGAGAAAGGATTACAACACAAACATCCATGCCTTCTCCGGGATTCTAACCGTCCCTACGGCACCGAAACCAGATGGGCGGCATCTCACATCCTTGTGAGTTGATTTCCCCAAAACCCTTCTTAGCAAACTACAATTCAACTTTAGAAACAAGTCAGCCAAATAGTTCAATAACGATAATTGTTTTCATCCATAATGCCTCCGCAAGCCCCCTCATTACCCTTTGGAGATCCTTTCCCAAAAACCTGTTTTAACAGAACCTTTAATGAACAAAAGAAATTTTCTTGCCAAATTTTAAAGTTTGTGGGACAAATGCTAACAGAGTTTTCTCGTGATTAGTGAGTCCATTTTCTCCAAAATGTAAAAAATATTTAAATTTCGCTTCCATTCAAATTCTTCTAAAATTGCGTTTTTTTTAATTGTAAAAAGAAAACATCTCTGAATTTTTTTTAATTATTTATGCAAAATGCGCTCAATAGATTTCATTTCTTCCTTTCCCTTAAAATTCAAATCCTGATATGTCAGCTTATTTATTTTTCATATGGATGTGAATAAATATTTCCTGAAAATGTTGAATTTTGAATTACAAGATATATATATATATAATAAATTTTGAAAAGGACAAAATTTTTTAATAAACTCAAAATATTACGAATATTTTAAAGCTACTTTGTGTGTTATACAAACTCACGTTAAACATTTTTCATGTTACATTTCATGATGATCGAACAAAAGTCGGAGATTTTGGGAGTTAGATACTTTGTAATATTCAAATAATTTAGATAATATTTCTTGAAGTTAGGCAAGGGTTTCCTACAAAATTGTCACATCTGTCCAAACTTCTTTTTTCTGCTTATTGTTTTCTATAAACTGATCCATGAATTATTTTACGATAATATATACTTTGTGCGACTTAATTATATCAGTAAATTATTGTCTAAATTTTACCCGGATGCATTAATCATTTTTTCATTACGGTAATAAAGATTTGATTCTACTAAGAAATAAATGGCTATTTAATGCTCCTACGCCTTCTAGGACTATTGAGTTCTAAATCTTAAGGAATCATAAATCAGTTTTTACTAATGAAAATTCAATGCCAGCGTAATCGCCAAGTAAAACTATCATATAATGTATTGAAATAACATTATGGTGTACATTATAGATTTCAAGTACTTGTATGCAATTTATTATATCAATAAACCGTGTCAACGAAGAAATAATTTATTTATTCATTTCAAATTCGTATCTTGCACGAGTTAATCAGACACAGAATAAAATAATGAACACTTGAATTATTATAATAAAAATAATAGTTTCGACTGAAAGCATTTTTGAAATTTCCAAATCTGTACAATTTTTGTGATTGCTTCTATAAATATTTTCGAATATGACGAGATGGTTTGTGCTTTTGCCTTTCCACAAATTTAATGTCGAGCAATGAATTTTAAAAACCGATTCTCGAGAATATCGTAAATTTTTGTAGTACTTTTTTTCGGATATTTTGCTGTTTTTCAGTTTATTCTTTCAGAAAAATACCTACTTTCAGGTTTACTTAAAATGTGTATATGGAAAGAAAAAAAAACAGCTTTAAAATTTTTTTTAAAAATTAAAAAAAATTTTAAATTTTATTTGAAAATGTTTAGGACATTTTTAATAGCTCTCTTCGCAAAAATTATGATTGTAATCACAATATAATTAATCTACACTTAATGAAACGAATATTATTATTTTCCTTATCACGGGCAAAGTTTTCATTATTATCTGTAAAACTTGTGCTATATAATGGTCTAAATTCCTGTGACATCAGTAGTCACATGATAACTACCATCACATGTCTCCAGCCAACCAGTTCCCCATGTGACGTCAAAGTCACGTGTTTCCAGCCGATCAGCTCATTGACTTTGTTGTTGCAAGCTTTTGCTCTTAGCAGTAACTTTTTTTAAATAAATACATATTTTTTGAACAATTATAACGCGTAAAGGTAAAAAAAAAAAAAAATGCACTTGATTTAAAAATACACGAATAATGTACGATTTTTTTTTAAAATTTTGAAAAACTTTTTGAAGATTTTTAGTATTGAATATCTTTAACCCAATTGTTCGATGTGAAACTTTATTTAAATTTATAAGTAGAATAACAACTATAAGTCTAACGTCGACTTTGAATTCAATAGAGAACACGTGATTTCATGTATCACGTGATCGTCGAGAATGTAGCCTATTGAGTTGAAAAATATTGATACATGATACAGTAACCCATATAAATTTTAAAATTTAATGTTAATTGAAAAGGGAAATAACACTAAGGAACAATAGAAAATTATACTAATAATCGTAAAATAAACATGTTAGATGATTCAGATGTTCCAGGACTATATTAGTCTAGCATAAAACACCGTTTTAAACATAACATTTCATCGAAAGTTTATTTGTTTTGGTATCAATTTTTATTATTTTCTCTAATTTTAGTAATTCTATCAATATAAAATGAATAATGAATGAAAACAAACGAATAAAATGTAGTATGCATATCTTACGAATTAAAATTTTTTAAAAGAAAATCTTTTAAAAGAAATTTTTTTAAAGAATATCCTTCACAATTATGAATACTATTAGCATGAAAGAGAAAGATAAACATGTTTTTCTTAAC
Organism: Trichonephila clavata; assembly: GCA_019973975.1. Lineage (NCBI taxonomy): Eukaryota > Metazoa > Arthropoda > Arachnida > Araneae > Nephilidae > Trichonephila > Trichonephila clavata. The sequence continues at coordinate 157,015 of BMAO01010897.1, forward strand.
CAAGCCTGACTGCCTTCTGCACACCCTTTGTAAAATCCAACTTGGGGGCCCAGAACCTGACTTTGCAGGGGGGAGGGGCAAATATTCTGCGTTACGCCACTGAGTGCTCTCCAACCTTTTTATAGCAGTGGATCGGTCAATGTTTGACGATTTTACCGCGGTCCACTGAGGGGTGGGGGACGTTGATAGTTTATGTTTTAGATTGTTTTGATTTAAAAATTTTAATTTAATTGTATTTAACATACCTTCAGATAACCAAAAAAATGAACACCAAACCATACCAAAAAATGAATATAAAGTGATTTTGTATGGAGTATATCCTTAAAAATCGCACAAACCCGAGAGAAATACATACAGTAATTAAAAAGAAACTAATTTAATGTTTCTAGTTCGGCCCGGTAAAATTTGATTTTCGGACCAGCACCGCGCCGCGGCCGGGGGTTGAGACCATTGTTCTATACGAAATCGTTTCATTTCACTAAAAGATTTGAAGGAAACTTTTTTTAACAGCAAGTTTTTTTTATTACCTAAACCAAAAACAGAATTACAATTTATTGTTGCACGATTCTCGCTCTCACATTATTGGTTTCCAGCCAAAACGTTTAAAAGTAAAAATTCATTTTCCCATTTTCCATACTATAAAGTAAAAAGTAAATTATTTTAGAAAAACTAAAGCACTCTTTATATTTACAGTAGTATTTCTTAAGGATTCATTCACAAAATTTGAAAAAAAATATTGAAAAGTTCTAAAACTGACACTTGTTTAATGTGTAACGGTCCATCCACGAGCCTCCAACTAATCCTCTTGGGGAAAATTATGTCTTTTAAATATTGTTCTTTTGAAAATTTTCCCCCGAATAGAAGACACGGTTTATATAAATTAAGGATGATATTTAAGCTTTAACTTTTAGGTACGAGGAGTTATTGGTTAGAAGTCAGCGATTTGCGGAAAGTAGCTGTGAGCTAGTTGAGAGTTGCTCCACGACTAATTTTTGAATAACTAAAGATTGTTAATTGACTATTTAGTCAATAAGTTGGATTATATCGATATCGTCTATAAGTCAAATAGCTGAGAACCGAATTATAGTTATTCAGAACGTTGTTGTTGTGTTGTTGTTTCTTATGCCACCTGACTGACGTTTTTCAGATCGAGGCCCATGAAATTCATCATGACATCGGGCTATATTGTATACCTGTCGTTAGCCTTAGCTTTGAGCACCATGCATGCAGGTGATAGATATTACCAAAACGTTCCAAGAGTAAGTGATTTAAACCGTAATTAAATACATTCAACTTTCGGTAACTCGAAGTTGGAGGGACCAATGAAAACTTCGAATTATCAAGAGGGTCAGAAAAAACTCTCAAAATGCACAGAGTGAAATTTTTTTCTAACGCATTTATATTTTAACTATATAATAAAACAACAATTGTACATATGTATAAAATTATTTTAAAATATTTTTAAAAGGACATATTATATAGTATAAATATTATACAGAAGTTAAAAAGCCTCTATTAAAAGAATACATTCAATACATTTATACACAACCCTACTCATCTCTTTTTCACAATAGCGGACCATCCTTTCTGAACAGTAAGGTGTAGCAAGGCCACGTGTTAAACGAAAGATATGGACGGCTGACAACAGGTGCGGTTTCTCTATTGTCCACTAAAAGGAATGAAAACAATAAAAATTTCTTTTCGCCTGAGGAAACGGAAAGCACTAAGAAGTTCAGAAGACAAGAAAACAGATGGTCATCAAAGGGGCTACATTACAGGGGAGGCAACTAAGCGCAAAACTTGTAAGTTACAACCTATTTGCTGCAGGACTGTACATGATAGTGAGTGTTCGAATTGTCAAGAGTTTTATAAGATAACTTCGAATTATATAGCGTGTTGTAGTCTGACCAGCCACAGACAGAGAGTACCAAAACATATTGTTTTAGTTCGAAATATTAAGAGTTTTTCTAGGGACTGAGCATATACTTCAAATTATCGAGAGATTCGTATTATCGAAGGTTTGAATTGTCGAGAGACGACTGTATTAAATATATCTTCTACTGTGCTTTTGCTCCTAAACTTAATAAAAGGTTCATTCCCTACCCTAGGTTGTTAGAATTAATTAACAGAAAAATAATTGTTCTGATTTTGACTGATCTTTATTCTAACACCCAAACATCGATGGACATGAAAGGACGACCATCACAAACGTGCAAAGAGTCTTACTAATCTTTCTTCGGTTCCTCAGAGCATGAAAAAAACTTTTTTCTCCCCATTACTTTTAATCATTCAAAACAGAGCAGAAAAGAAAGTTCTTGAGTTTTATCGAAACTGTGAACTGACATGACATGACTTCAGCATTTTATCACTTTCCTCAACTCACGAACAATTTCAGAGTATTTGCGCATTCCAAAGGATCTACAAATGTTGTAAAGATACGCTGTCCACCTGAAAGTGTTAATTATTGTACCGCTGCAATCAAGCATCGTTGTATTTTCGCACTAACAGTAGTAATTATCGTTTTTCAAACTTTTTGTTTTTCACAATTATGTGTGTGAGAAAGAGTAATTTCGTACACTTAACTCATCGCAGATCCAGGTAATAATGGTGCTTTTTCAAAGCACTTAAGACATTCTAAATGAATAACAATATTATTTATTTTTATTTCACAAGCAATGTTTTTTAACGCCAAAAATTCTCTCTCTCTCTTTAATAATCAATAGTGAAATGTTCTCCAAATTTATTCTTTTTGATATCCTTGTTTATCGAAATTTTTTAAAAAAAATTATAAACATGTGATTTTTAAAATTAGAAAACCAAAACCTTTTATTTCATATTTTCATTATTTAACGCATAGGTTCCCAACCTTTTTTGTACAGGCGCCCCCCTTTTTTAGTGAATATTTAGATACCGTCCTCTAGAGAAATAAGAGTTTACATAATACATTGTGAAAACTAGAGTTAAATTTTAAATATTCTACATTACAGAATATATCTAAAAAAATTGTTTTTAAGCCTCGATTTTTTTACTTAAAAGCTGAAATACCTATTGTCACAAATATATTTAAATGTGTAATATTATATATTTTAGTCATAGATAGGATATTGTTGGAATTGAAACGCTACTGAATTTCTTCTTCACTTAAAAGTTTTAGCTTACCTGTTATAAAGACAGGCATGGCTTTTGATGATACGAAGTAATTCATAATAAATTGTTGCTTTCAAAATAAATATAAATTGACAGTTTCAGCTTTTAAAAAATCACACATTAATTCCTGGTTAACGTATTTATTTATGTTTCTTGGATAATATACGCAATGAAATGCAATGGACGAAACTTTTTTCCTACTGCTCACAGACAAAGAAACACGTGCCCTACAGAAGTTATATAATTTGCTACATCATTCAATTTAATGTAGGTCTGATTGTAATGTAATCTTTAGTTTTTCATCCACTTCTCGAACTACCGAAATATGTTAATTTTCGTACATGCGATATAGAAATGATTTAAATAAATGTAATCAACATAAGGTAAACAGTATTAAAGTTTACTTTTGTAAATACATAATCGGCGTGTTTTTTAAGTCTTTTTTAAACTATATTTGGTTAATGTGCCCAAGCCCCTCCGTGCCATCTCAACGCTGCCCCCCTGAAAGCCTCAAACGCCTACAAGGGGGCGTTATCGCCAACGTTGAGAACCTTTGATTTAAGGTATTCGACTATGTTCGGAACAGTGATTTTGAAAAAGCGTACAAACGAATATTTTTTTAAATATATAGTATTTTTTAGATTAGAATACACGTATAAAATTATTTTAAAGGTATTATTATACAACAAAAATTATTTAAATGCGATTTTTTTTGGCAAAAAATGAGCATAGTATGACCTATTTCCAGAATAGTTTCCTTTTATGAAAATCGTTTCTATTATAATAATATTTTGCTTATATATAGCTAAGTTTTTTCCAGAGAGCCTGAACTAAGAACTTTAAAAAATTTGCATTATTCCCAGAGTTACGACAAATTGTAATAATAATTAGTATTTTTTTGCTAAAATTTTTTCACTCTGATGTATTAAATATGGATAAACCCACTTCTATAAGTTATATATTTCAAAAATCCCAGTTGAAACTCTGTTTAGGGGTTTGAGCTATATATAGGCAAAATATTATTATTATAAAAGCATTTTTCGTAAAAGCAGAATGTTTTGAAAATAGGTAATTCTATGTTCATTTTTTTGCCAAAAAACTGCGTTTAAATAATTCGTTCTTGTGATAATATTCTTAAAACTATTTTATGCGTGCATTCCAATCTAACTGGCACTAAATATCAAAATAATATTCGTTTGTATACTTTTGCAAAATCACGGTTCCGATCAGATACCTTAAATAACTTGATTTTTATTGTAGTAGTATTATTATGTTATTGTCGTGTATGGGGACAGAGTGCAAATGTGTCTATAACAAAATAAAGATATAGTCAAATATTGCCAAAGGCTTGACGATCAGAAATGCCAGGCCTCCTCCAGTGCTCGTTCGATCTGTCCGTAATTCTGTATATCCCTTGATCTTGAGATTCAAATTGGGAGAGAGAGAGAGAGAGAGAGATTGAGTTTGTTCTCCTGAAGACAAGCAATATGAACATTGTTGTCATGAAGGAGACAGGATAGTTCGTCGATTTTCCTCTGTGTTCCATTAATGTTGAGTTGAAGAATATTCAGTGTCCTCGTAGCATACTTCTCGGAGTATTCCCGGACATCAGAACACAACGCGTCGGCTACCTCGGATGCGGTAGCATTATTAATATCACAATATATTGCACTTGTCATAATTGAGGGTTGACAGAGCCCCGAGCGGTTCGACTTCTGATAATTTTAGTCGCCTTTTATGACACGTATGAACTTACGTTGGGACTATTCTACTCCGGTCACCACTCGGGGTTAGTATTATTACATACATTACATTGTTATAAACATTACATTGTCATCATAATGATAAGAAAACAATGTTTGGCAAAAACCTTTGGACCAATAATGGGTAGCCTAGTGGTTAGAGCATCGGACTCCAGATCGGAAGGCTTGGGTTCAATGCCCAATGCCACCAAATACCCTCCTAGTACAAACGGAGTACGTGCTCGTTAAATCAGTGGGTCCGAAAATCTTACGGGCGGTAGCAGCAGAATCTAAAGGGTTCAGCGGGCTGGAGAATATTTCCCTCCTTTCCAGTTCCCTGCTTAAATTAAGGAGATGTAGATATGTGGTGTCGCCATCTATGGTGTAGAAGTCCAACTTGTCTCAGGCTCCGGAAACTTTCATTCCTTTCCTTCGGGAAGGACACGAAAAAGATCAAAATGTAAAATTTTTACCTTGGTTTTCCGATTAATAAAATTTTAAGTCTTTTGTAGCTCAAATTCTTTTAATTCTCTTTTAATGCAAATAAATTTAAATTTATTGCACATTGTATTGTTAAATACCTTTCAACAAAGTTGTTAGAGGTATGCAGGAAACCCAGGGCACCATAACAACTTTTAAAAAAAAATGGTTTATATCTTTTTCCTAAATTAATTTAATCGAATGGTATTAATGCTTAGTGAAAAATTGATTAAATAGAAACAAAATGGAAATCTTATATTCTATATTCCAAAAAAGTGTTTTATTGACTTAGATGCAAAAAAGCCGCTTTCTCTTTTTTCAGAAAGAGATTTAACCATACCTTGAAAATGATGGAAAATTTATAAAACTGAAACTTCAAGTGATTTCTGCTCTCTCTCATTGTGAATCCTATTTTCTTAAAAATTAAAGTTTATTCTTTGTTTTAGTAGCTCTTGTCCGAAGAGTGATTGAGTTCTTCATGCAACTTTTTTATTTTACATAAACATAATCAAAAAGAAAATAAGAAAAATACAACTATATATATATATATATTGCTGTGTGTAATTTTAAACTGCATTGCTTAAAGACACACAAATTTTGATTATCCTCAATGCACATTATATATTGATTTTACCTTAAAATTCGAAAAAATACCGAACAAATAAAATTTCCTTTCCCTGCTTTTTCTCTACAATTTATTCATTTTCTGGAGATAGATTTCCACAAAATTCCGATACTGAACGCAAATTTGTATTTTTGGTAAGCAGTTAATACAAAAATATTACAACCTCTTAACTAGTACTAAATTTTAAACAAATGTTTAAAGTGATTCAAGTCCCCGCCCCAACGATCTCATGTCACAGACTTCTTTTATATGAAAAGTTTTGGGTTGTTTGGAAAGCAATTTTGGTATTTTTGAGGGGGGAAATGATTTTCTTATAGTGTATACATATTGTGTTATACTCTCCATTTTGGTACAGTACCACTTGCCATCTTTTTGGCAGTATCACGATTCCAAGCTCGTAAAACTTCTGATGTATGGTCAGTGGCGTAGCGTACACCCCCGTAAACCTCGTATCGCGAGGGGGGGGGGTCAGGATTCTAGGGGTCCGACACCTGAATGACACCAAATACGTGCCTTTTGTAAAAACTGGCTTGGGGACCAAATCTGATTTTTACGGGGTGGCCTGAAAATTCTTCTATGCTGTCCAAAAAAATGATCCAACTCATTTTTGACATTCACATTTAAAGAAAAAAGTTTTGCCATCCACAAAGTTTTGTAGAGACCGGAGCAAGTAACAATACGAAGGTGTTATGATGTAACTAGTAGCATATCCTATTTTGCGATGAAAGCTTTTAAAAAAATTACGAAAATTGTGCAAAAAATTTCGCATAATCTTAATGGAAGATTATAACTTTTGTGTTGATCGATTGAAGTCCTTTCTGTTCAAGTGAATCATCCAATTTGTCTTCACTCTAATACCTTTCAAAGTTAATCGTGGTGTTGCTAAATAGCTGATATCTTAGAAATTTCACCAAACAGACAATTTTTTTTAATGATAAATATTTGTTTTCGATGTGCTTTGTGATCCAGTTTATCTTTTTAACTCCATATAATCTTTTGTGTTTTAACATTATTGTAGATAACCCATTCCTCCCCCTCTGTGATGATTCGCTTAAAAAAATGCATCACTCTCGGGGCGTTTGAAAGCCAATCATAAGCATCAATGCGACGCAACAAATTTATTTCTGTAAGTACACGTGAAATTCATATGACGAATTTCGAAGTTAAACCTAGATCTTTCACATGATCATGAACGGTAGATTAAGATAAACATAACCTTTCAGTAATCTCGCGAGTCATTAATTCGGTGGTCTACTTCAATCAATTTTGATTTTATCAGCATTTTTTGGTCTTCGAAAACGTGGTAGATCCCCAACGTCAAATTACCAGAACAAAAATTTGCAAATCAGTTTTGGCACTGACATTCTATCAATACACTCCTCCATTCCCGTTGAATATATATTTTTTTACTTAAAGAGTATTTTTACCTTTTCGGTAGTAAAAAAGTACAGTATGACGAAAAGGCTGCTTTTAAAGTTCCATATTTGACAGGGTAATGGTAGCACAGAATAAAACCTTTCACGAATATGCCATTTCTTTACAGCTGAGGTATTTATGATATTAAATTTATCATACGCCAAAGAAATAAGATACGTTAGCCAATAAGAGAACCTTTTATTTTTATGACACGCAATAATGATCTGGCAAGCTCTAGTGGCCGTATTTTTTCGTAGTACCCGCAAAGAAGTTGTAATGGTCTCGTCTGCTCGTCTAAAGGTGTGGTGTGGGTGGATTGGAACGAAGACTATCAATATTTCAAGAAACTATCTTATTTATTCACAACATTAACCACAACTCAAATGCAATCGATCAAGTCAAGAGATGCCCCGAATATAACTGTGCAGACAATTAACGAGGTACGCGAGATATGAGAAGACTTTTTTCTAAACACACTTACTCAAGGCAATAGCTCTGACTTCTAAGTCTTAACATTAATTCCAGGACAATTCGTCACCAAAATAATTATCAAAATAAATACGCATTCACATTCAATTAGTTAATCACTGCAAAGCCAGCAATCTATCCTATCTAAACTAAAAGCTTAACTATACATAGTAGTCTTAATTTACATAATTACTTCTTTTTCGAAGAGGAGTTTTATAATAAAGTAATTTTTAAAGTTCATAAATTCCCCAAGAGGATTATTAGTGTAAGGAGCATAGATAGAACGGTCACAAAGTATCCTGGGATACAGTGCCGATTTAAGCTCATTTCGGGCCTTGGCCGCAGAAGATCTACAGGACTCCTTGGCACTGGAGGATCGAAATTTATAACCAAAAAATCTGGTTAAGTCCAGCTTATCCGGGCCGCTACCCAAGTACCCAATGGATAATCCGGCAATGCTGGGGTATATGCACAGTGATTTGATGACCACACTAAAAGCAATAAGCAATTTTTTTTAATATCACTATACCATCAAGATATTCAATTAGTTCATTTAAAGGAAAAAAGCAATAATGGACAGGGAACTAGTACTACAGATTTTCAGAGCTAGCTATTCAAAAATATTAATCAAAACAGAATATCGCATAGACGATAAACATGATAAAGTGCAGGATATTTCATTTTTGATGATTCGTTAAAAATGCTATAAGATCACACATACAGTAATAAATTCTTAACGCAGAAGTGGTGACACTTCAAAAGGAAGCTCACATTATTATCAAGTGACAACTTAAAAACCGTATCCGAAACAATATAACGTCTCCAACAGAAATCCAATACATCATCAAAACATCCAATTCATAGTTTCCAAGAACAAGAGGCAATGAACACGCTACATTATAATTTTAGAACTAGTTAGCATATAATGATCTTATCGCGTACAATTACTCACGCTTTAGAAATAGGCAATAAATCGCTGTGATTAAAAACTCCCCTGACTCTCACTTCCGGGCAAGCGGTACTAGACTGTAAAATTTTACAAGAACCGAAAAATTCTTATGAAAAACATCTCGTTTACGATTTCCCAGTAATCCCACCAAAATCTCATCTTGCGCGATTTATGACATCTATTCTTTATCCCTTCCCCCCTTAGTACCGTTACAACTTCTTGTAACAATGTTCGATGCTTGATTTTTCTTTCGATGATTATCTTCAGGAAATATTCCGCCATCCATCTTGTAGCGTGACCTCATCTTTAGCTAAAATGGGGTTTTTCCGTCGGAGATGAGGGGGCGTCGACAGGTTCCGCCCCGCCGAGTACACGTGTGAGGCCGAGTTGCAGTTTTGAATCCCGATAAAGTGTCACACGTAAGCATTCCCGCTTCGCAGCGTGGAGATGCGCTTTTAAATGTAAAGACGCCGAACGCATGACAGCACTCATTGCATAATAATTGTCTGGGTTTTATTTTCCTGCATCCTATCAACGTCTTAATTTGTCTCTTGCAAATTACACAGATTTATTTTAACTTTTTTTTAAAAACTCATTTCGTAAGAGTTATATTTGAGAAGTTCTCACAGGAAAGTCTTTCCGGGTTTTCCCACTCTTTAAATATTATATAACAAATACGATTTTGCAGATTAATATTCAGAGAAAAATATACTATTTTTCCGGAAAAATGAAAGCAAAGAAAAAAAAAATGATGAAATAAATTATAGCTCTGAACCATTATATATTTTTTCAATCCGTTATCACACGCGCAAAATTGTCCCCCGATATCTTTCTTTGTTGCTTTTCAATTATGATCTAATCAAATTTATACACTTTAAGTTGACAAAGAGAAGCATTAGTCTCATATGGGAATAAATTAAAGTTCACAGGCAGATTTTTCAAATATTGACATATATATAAGAGCTTGTGTGTTAATGGTTTTGATATGATTACCGATCCAATGACCAATAAGACTTTTCTTCAGAATTTTTCACAGTAAGATTCACTATTAATATCAATAAGTGCTTGGATCTAGGTAACGAAGTACTACTTGTTGATAAATCTAAATTTTACGGTGCAAAGTTCCTCATTGCTAATCGTTAAACTTTTAATTAACTAAAAGCTATCTATATGCTCCCACCTCTCATCTTTCTCTTTCACTCACTTTCATATCTTAGAACCTAATTTATTTTCTACATTTCTACTCAAGGAGTTGCAGTTAAACTAAATAAAACTCCAAAGTATATTACCCCACATAAGTTTAACAGGGAATCCTCAAGAGATACCACGAAACTAAACCTTGATAAAAGTTCACGTTTTGATAAAACTTCTCGTGCAATCATTTGTTTAGCCAAACTGAGCACTTGAAGGATCCAAAATGTCCGAACATCTAACAACCAATTAAAAATTAATGAAATCTTTATTGTGATCACTGTTAATAGATTGTTGTCATTGTTGTTACTAATCTCCCGTCTGGTCAGACGAAGTCAGACCAGATCAGTGAAACCGTTGACTATAATGAAATCCGATACTAGAAGTGGACTATCGTGGATATCTTCCCAGTCCAGTCCAAGGCAGTTCAAGATGTGGTGAAATAAAGTCTGTTCTAACTGGCATTTAGAGCAAATAGGAAATTTCTTATTGCCTCCAGAAAAAGTGAGACTTTTTAAGTGCCCACTGATAAGTCGGGACAGACAAGTGTTGGACTGTATGTCACAAGGAAGAGATAAAGAAAGTCATGTGGTCTTTTGCCTTTATACCATTTATCAAATGGAGGTTTTTAAGCATTTTTCTTTACTTTGGGCTTTTTGCCTTGAAAGTATTACTATATGTATGTGAGCTCTGAGGTGGAAGGAACAGGATGATCTAATTCCTCCTTTAAAAGAGTGTCAGCCAATCCATTCTCCAGATATTGACATGGATGGGATCTATTGAAAATGTACTTTATGATGGTGGAACATGTTGTTGACTGTAA